>VDFB02058957.1:0-12735 GCA_007258455.2 Sequoia sempervirens
GTGTATCATTCTTCTCCTTCTCTCCATTTCCAAAACACTCTTCTGCAATCTTCTCAACTTTCGAAGGAGGCATAGTTTGTTCCTTTTAAGCTTCAATATTCTCTGAGACTCCTTGCTCATCTTCTTTTATCTACTTAGTAGTTATCTCCACATTTAGAGGGGTGTTATCTATCAACATATCTTCTTTCTCATGTTGATCATTGACTAGCTCATTGCTTTCCAAGAGGGATGTGTCTTGTTGCAATTGATCTTCATGATTCAGAGAGACTCTAAATTCTTTAAGAAGGTTTTTAACTATTTGTAATGTTTCTCTCCTTAGCTTTTCTATATCATCCTTGTCTTTGGCCCTAAGATGATTTACTCTTTGATTTTTCCTCAATTCTTGGGCATACAACTAAGACAACTTATCCCTTTCCCCATGATTTAATAAGGAACCAATCTTCTCCAAGGAAAAAATTTTAATCTTTGCATCTTCTGCAATAGCCTCTTGTCTCCTTGCACTCAATACTCCTTTTAGATCATCCGACAATTGGTCCTCTATATCACCTAGGCTAGTAGTAAATTCCACCATGTATTTGACAATGGCCTCTTCAATTGTTTCCTTATCTGCATCATTGGTATTTGGATACATTTCAGCTATCTCCTTCAGAATTCCAAAGTCTGCTATAACACTGGACAATGCATCAAACTTCATGGGACTGTTCTTACAGACTAGAGGGGTCTCCTCTTTCCCTTTTCTATACAAGTCTCTTCCCGTGATACTTTTGATTTCCATTTCTAGACCAATTGATGTTCTTACTCTTCCTCTTCTTCTTCTAGATTGATATACCTAACTCTTGTTTCTTTTTCTTTCTTTCTTCTCTTTGGAGCCTTTTGTTGCTCAGGGAGACTGTATGTGTCTATCTTCTTAGAACCTCTTATTGATTTTGTTTTGGAGGGATTTGTAATAGTACGTGTGGAGGCTAAGGTCCTACCTGACCTTCTTTTTCTCGGTGAAGTCTACAAAGGAGTAGGTATGCCTTTAGATTTCTCCATAGGGTCCATAGGGGTACCAAGCTCCCTTTCCAACTTAGCTTTCATCTTTTCAACCTTTTCTTCAATATCCTTTTTTTTTACAAGTTCTCCTTACTTGATTTCTCTTCATAAGTACCAAACCTTTCAATTGTATTATCTCTAGGTTTTCTCAACACAATCTCGGCAAGAACAATGCATTCTAATTCAACTACCTCATAAGGAAACTTTGAAACCTAAAAAATTTTGGGTTCAATTGATTCCATGTAGCAGTAATCTCTACTAACCATAAATGTTAATTCATTCTTATACTTGTCCACAACTTTACTTGGAATCCTTTCTCTCTCTTACATTCGAGCTTGAAAAGCTTTCAAGAATTCCCACAACATTGAATCAAAAGACTCTTTACCAGGAAATCTTCTCAAATGATCTCTAATTTGAACAACTACAAGAATATTATCTTGCCATACTACATTCTTCACTTCGGGAAACTTATTGAGAAAGTAAAACATTAAGCAAATGATAAGAGTACCATACCAAAAAGGGTATATTGCCTCTTTTATCTTTTGTAAATTTTCCAACAACTATAATCGCAGGAGCTCACAAAGATCAAAGTCTTTGCCTTCTTTCACCATTTGATATGTCATGTGTATTGCGGTGGTAGTGAAAAATTATCTTTGTTTGTGTAAAATATCTTGTAACCAATTATCATTGTAGCATATTTGACTATCAAATCTTCAATGTTGTCCACTGTTAGGGCAAGCTTGTCAAACTTGGTTCCGATAAGCTTCATTACCACTTTGTTCTTTACCACCTTCAATACCAAGATAGGTCCTATGGAGCTCAAATTAGTAACAACCCTAATTCCTCTTTGGTTATCATATGCGACATGTCCAACAATATGACTTTATCATGAATTCTTCTCAAAACATACTTCACCCATTCATCCTCAAAACATAAATTAGGAAATTTTGAACACACATCCAACTTTTTCTCCATCAAGCTAACATACTTTGATGTCAACTAGAAATCATCTCCAGCTAGCACTTTTCCCCTAAACTTTGTCATTTTCAAGTGATCATATTCATCCATCTTCAAATGAATGTAAATTCATACATCTTTTGTGTGCATCACATTTGAAGGAACCTTAGAGAACCCCCCTTTTTTATCTATTCCCATTGATTTGTGTGGATGCTTCTTAAATTTAGGCCTCGGCCTCTCAAGCACATCAATAACTTGAGGAGTAAACATTATGAACTTCTTTGAGCTAGGGTTTGCACAAAATTGTAAATACCTCACGGGAATTTGCTAATAGGGTTTTGTTCAACACTTTGGATCCTATTTTCTTTGCTCTCCTCTTCAAATGCTTGAAAAAAAAATTCTTTTAGAATGTGAAAAATGAAATATAAACACTTTATCTGTGACCTAAAAAGTGCATTAAATGTAGGAGTGAAAAGTTAGGTCAAATACTATCAAGCCTTCATTGTATCATCACAAGGATTCCCAAATATTTCACAAATATCAGCACCAAGAGATTTCTCACCTGAGGTTTCACCAATGGATCAAGAAAACCAACCTATACATGCACTAGTATGCTAAAGACATCAACATCTCATCTTTGACAAGAGTTTAGAGAGTTTTTTTGTTAAAACTCCCCCTAAGCCAAATGCTTTCTATCTAGTTTCCAGAGGAAACATCTGCACCAAAATTTGGCATAGATTCATTCATCACACCACTTTGTTCCTTTTTTTTCCAGATCTTATTCATCTCTTTCTTTACCTCAACCGGATCAATCTTATTTTGTGGAATAGAGGGTTTCACATTCTTTCCTCTACAAAACTTACTTATGTCCTAGTTTATTGCATTTACAACATGCAATACTTTTTTGCAGAGCAAACTTACTTCTTGCCATTTTAGATTTGCATTCAAAAGCCTTATGCCCAAATGCATTGCATGAGTAGAAGTAACCAAGGAATGATTGAGGCATCATACCATTATTGTAACCATTTATCATTTGTCTTTTTCATTCACTAGCCTTATGACCAAATCTATTGCATCCATAGTATTGACTGGAAAATGATTGAAAATTCTAATTCATCCCACTTCTACATTATACAACTCTATGTCCAAATTTATTGCAAGAATATCGGCAACCTTTAAAAGATGGATACCTTTTGTGCAGCTAGTTGTCTAATAGGAGGTCTCTTGAAATCTTTCTTCTAGTTCCAAACATGTTTGATTAGCATACTATGTAAAGCAGTATTCCAGTACAATTTTTGTTTCTTTTCTTTGGTACATGACTTAGTGGGAGTCAATCCAATCCTTTCAGTTTGTATATATGCTTACATTTCTCAGGGGGGGTTCCTATGAATTTCAAAACAGTTGGTATATGCGCCCTTTGCCCTTGATGTCAAAGGGGGAGAATGTTTTGGAAATTCTTGGCATGTTGTCATCAATGACAAAGGGGGAGATTGTTGGAAGAATGCCATTGATGTTGTTGTTGGAAACATGAGAATGAGGGACAAGCAAAGGTATATAACAATGTGTTGCAGTGTTGTCATTGATGTCAGCATTGTATCTAGATATAGAGATCATGATGTAGATCATTTTGGTTAGTTCTAACAAGTTTTGAGTTGTTGAGGAAGACACTTTTGCAAGATGGTTTGATCCAGAAAATTTGGTTGTGTTGGAAATTGATTAAGTGTCAATTTTTCTAATTCAAGGTAACATCTAGCATCTGTTTTTGGGTCTGTAGTGATCTGCAAATGAAGGTTTCACTATGCACTTCTAACATTATTTTTTTGGACGTTAGATGTATTTGATTCCAAGTTTTCATCATGTTTTGGCTATTGGATCGAAAGATATGAGTAACAAAAGTTGGTCTAGAAAATTACAGTTATTCTCTATACAGTGTGTTTGTGTGGGATAGTCTACAGTTCTTCGTGGATAAGTTTTTCACTTTGTGCTTTTGAGTACAAATTGATAGATGGCAGTAGTGTGTGAATTCTAGTTGGTATTGAGTTTTGAGGTCCACGTGTCTGAGTGTGGATACACGATTGAAGGATTTTGTTATTAGGTTTTATGTCATGCTGACCTAACAAGTTTAAAGGTGTGCGAAGGTTAAATAAGTGTTGCGTCTTATGTGGGATCTAACATAGGTCCATGTCAACCTATTTTAAGTTGTTTTGAGGACTAAATCTTGGCACGAGATATGAATGAAAATTCTGGAGCCGACAAGTTATTGAGTGTTACATCTAATTAGGCCGACCTAATTGATGTTATGCTTGAAGCAGATATATATGTTAGATATTTTTGATGTTTTGAAAACAAGTGAGTGTGATGCGAAGATCCTACATGAAAATATTATCAAAGCAGTTTGAATTCAAGTTGTGAATGTTGAGTAGAAGATTGAAGTGATGTGAATGCAATGGAAAGCATAATGTTAGATTAGAATCAGATGAAGTATGTAAAGTCAATTTATTGAACTTCATTGGAACTGTATTCATGCATATGCTAGATGCAATTGTAATAGATCAAAATAGGTTGTGAGACACCATCTCTCTTCTATCTTTTTCTCTGTGGGTACTGAGTCCACCTGCAGTGAGCACTTTTGTAAATTACTATAACTAGTTATAATATATTGTGAGCTAATCCTCACCGTAGTTTTTCCCATTTTGGGGTTTCCATGTAAAAATCCTAGTGTTCATGTGTTATGTGGTGTTTAGATGTTTCACATTACTTTCTTTCTTTATTGTAGTTTTGGTAATTGGATGTTTGATGTTTGAATGGTTTAAGAGAATATTGATTCGCCCCCCCTCTCAATATTTTGGGTATTTAACAAATGGGCAATTCATGGTGATCATGGATGCTTTAGGAGAGGGTGTAGGAGCAATATTGATGCAAGATGGGCAAGTGGTAGTGCATGAGTTGAGGAAATTGAAGCAGTATGAGTTGAACTATGCACCACATGACTTGGAGCTGGCCACCATAGTACATGCATTGCAAATGTGGAGGCATTACCTTTTGGGAAAGTCATTTGAGCTAAAGACGGATCACTTGAGACTCAACTACATCTTCACTCAACCAAATCTCAATGCACGACAAAGAAGGTGGCTAGGGTTCTTGAGTGAGAGTGATTTTGGAATTGAATAATCAAGGGAAAGGAAAATAGAGTAGCAGATGCTCTTAGCAGAAGGAGACACCTAGCTGCTATGATTATAACAAGGTCCAATTTGAGGCAACAAGTGGTCCAAAACTTGCAAGGAGATGAACATGATGCTAGATTTAAGCAAGCCTTAGAGAAGGATCCTTTAGACCATCGATTTGATGGGTATGTGTTTGAACTAGATGGAATCTTGAGATATCAAAGGAGGATGTACATTCCAAATTCTGGGGATTTAAGGAAGTTGATCTTAGAGGAAATCCATAATGCACCTTATTCAATGCATCCCAAAGTGACTCAGATGGTAGCAAAGTTGAGGTCCCTATACTTTTGGCCAAGACTTGGGAAAGATTTGATTGAATTTGTAGCCAGATGCTTGGAATGCCAGCGGGTCAAGGCTGAGCATGTGCATCCAACAAGGCTTTTATATCCCCATGATAAACCTGAGTACACGTGGTAGGTGATTAACATGGACTTCATACAAGGGTTACACATGACTAAGAATAGGCATGATGCCATCTTAGTAGTTGTAGATAAGTTGACCAAGGTGGCACATTTTATTCCAAGGAATCTTAAGGATGGATCCTTGACTTTAGCCAAGAAATTTATCCAAGAGATCTTTCATTTGCATGGAGTGCCTGAGACCATCATATCAAATAGGGATACATGCATGGCATCCAAATTTTGGACAACCTTGAATGTAGCTTTGGGAACCAAATTGAATTTCAGTTCGACATTTCATCGTCAAACAAATGGGAAAACAAAGAGGGTGAATTAGGTAGTTGATGACCTACTTTGAATGTATTGTATGGATCAACAATATAAGTGGGAGGCGTACCTACCATTGGTAGAGTTTTCGTACAATAACTCTTACCATGCATCTTTGGGTATGACACATTTTGAATCTCTTTATGGAAAAAAGTGTCATACACCCACTAGATGGGATAGAATGGAAGATAGGATTATAATTGGTCCCAAAGATGCTTAGAGAGATGGAGGAATGAATGAGACTAATCAAGGGGAGATTGAAGGAAGCGACAAATAGGCAAAAGAGCTATGTTGATAGGAACAAAACTTCCAGAAAATTTTTTGTGGGAGATAATGTCTTTTTAAGGGCTAGACCTCATAAGAGTTCTATTTCATTTGGAAAAAATTTCAAGCTACCTTTGGGATTTGTGGGTCCATTTGATGTGTTGGAAGTGATAAACCCAGTTGCTTACTGACTTTCTCTACCACTTGCTCTAGCTCGATTCCATAATGTATTTCATGTTTCTATGCTTAAGTCATACCATCCAGACATAACTCACATACTTGATTGACATTCTTTACAAATAAATTACTTAGCAAAATTGCAATAAAATTGATCTAAAATGAAGGTCCTATAAGGGTAAGCATGACAAGCATATTTTAAATCAACTTCCAACAAGAAATCAAGAAAATTACCTTTCCTTCATGAAGCTCAAAATTGATAAAATGCATTCAAATTGGGAAGAACTCACAAGCAAACCACTCATACCAGCGATTCCTTCCTTTTCCATCCACATTCCAAGCAATTCCATTCACCAACCAATTTTTCTCATGAATTTCCATTTCTTTGAGAAGAGAGGGTTTGAAAGAGAGTTTTCGTAATGAGAGAATAATTCAAAAAGACTTATTTTACTTTTTCTTTTTATCTTTCTTTTTTTTTTTTTTTTCTATTTTCTCTCACTTTATTTTATTTCTTTATTTTCTTTATTCTTTTCTTTTTCTTTTTCCACTAGAAAAGAAAACGTAATTTTCCAATTTAAACATGCTTAATTATTTCTTTCTCAAAGGCCAACAAAATACTTCTAATTAATCATTTTCCAATCAAATTGAAATAATACAATTCTTTTGAAGCCAAAAGAATAATTTTGAATAACAATTTTAACTAACTGCAATAATTTAAATAACATTCCTAATACATATTAAATTGTGATTTTCCCTTTTAATTTTCTTATGAATTCTTGATTCCCAATGCATCAAGCACTATTCACACACAATCTTTAATATTTAAAATACCTCTGCATGTAAATGGGAAATAAACAACCACAATATAACTCGCACAATTAGTGGTCTTTCACAACATGTGCAGACCAAAATTGCCACCGATTTTTATCCAAAAACATAAGGGAAAACAAGGCTTATCTTACATTCCACCGAATGTAATAGTGGTTGCTAAACACATAAGCCCAAAGTGACATTTATGATTAACCACCATTGGCGAATAACTCAAACCTACATATTAGGTGGAGAAATAACCCTGTATATATATCTACTCAACGCACATGTCAAGTGTATCTAAATATATACAATAGTCAAAGCACCACATAATCATCCAACAAGGTTCAACATCATATAAAACATATAATCATAAAATAAATCACTA
Source organism: Sequoia sempervirens (assembly GCA_007258455.2). NCBI lineage: Eukaryota > Viridiplantae > Streptophyta > Pinopsida > Cupressales > Cupressaceae > Sequoia > Sequoia sempervirens. The sequence continues at coordinate 7,581 of VDFB02058957.1, forward strand.
TGATAATTTGAAAGCATAAAGCATGCATCTCAAAGAACATAATAGAATGAAATTCATCAAGTCCTCACAAGGAACTTGGCACATTGCTATACACACACCACCATGTTTAACCAAAGCACCAACAACCGACATATTGAGGAACACCATCTCAAACATATGGGTGGCTCAAACACACCACATAGCACTCAAGGAAAAAAACACAAGCACAACCTATGCATCCTTTGATAAATAGTCAAAAAATAATGCCAAGATCCAAACATCTCAATGCCTCAAATGAAAAGGGCATTACATTTTTATTAATTATAGAGGTAAATACATTTAAGTCTATTTACATTTTGCATTTCAATTACTAGCCCAATGTTCAAATCTTGCCTCTCAATTAGCCGATAGGCTACATATAGTGTGAGATTTGAGCCTGAAACAAGTCTTACACTTGCAAACCACTGTTGAGTTGTCTGAAAACAAGTTTCAGCTGTCATTCAATGGTAAACCAGCTGCTGTTTAATGGTAAAAGCCTCCAAAATCTCACTTCTCACATAAAAACCAGATAAATATTGATTTGACAACTAGATGGGAACATTCTATTTCCACTTGCAGTGTTTTTTGTCAATTTGATGGCAACTTTCTTTTTTCATTTGCATTGATTTATGTTCTAAATCTGTATGCAAATATTTAAGGAAAAAATCTATATTTGCCTAAGTTTATTTCATTCCATTATTTAGCATTTATTATTAATTATTTAATCCAGCTACATGCAACTATAATTTGCATGCACAAATACGTACTCTCTAACATACTAGCATACATATAGTTTTCTATCAGTGTAATCCTTGTACCTCCTTTAGGTGTCAGTGCAAGTTAATTAGTCTGGGTTAATTTTGCCGATGAGTATGCATTTTATTGGATTAGCCTAAACTAATCTTAAGGTATATATATAAAATTTTCTCTCGCAACAAAGATCCAATATATAAAGAAATGTGCAATTTATTTGTTCAGATATTAATTGCATACTGTCTAGTTCAAACACGTACTCTCTAACATATTAGCATACATATAGTTTTCTATCAGTGTAATCCTTGAACCTCCTTTAGGTGCAAGTGCTAGTTAATTAGTCTGGGTTAATTTTGCCAATGAGTATGCATTTTATTGGATTAGCCTAAACTAATCTTAAGGTATATATATAAAAATTTCTCTCCCAACAAAGATCCAATATATAAAGAAATGTGCAATTTATTTGTTCAGATATTAATTGCATACTGTTTGGTTCTGAACTTTCCTACTGGGGATGTGGAATGGCTGAAGATTTTTTACTCCCCCACCCCCCTGTCCGCCCGTCTCCAAGACTGTTATTAGCATTGACAAATTTACTCAAATATTAATTGCAGGGTGGTGAGTTCTAGACTTTCCTATTTAGGATCTGGAATGGCTGTAGATGTTTGATATTCTTCCCCCAATCCAAACTGTTATTACTGTTATACAAATTCTTACTAGAGGAACACGCATAAGACAAGGTATGAAAACTAAAGGACTAAAAGGCATAAAAGGTTAAGGGAGGGAAGTAGATCCAAAGTATATTCCTGGGGAAGAGTTTAATCTTAGATTTGTATTATAAAACCAATGAAAAAACATATATCAAAGATCTGGTCATCATTAAATTATTTGTATGACTATTTCATTGCAATCTTTGCATACAATAGGGAAACCATCTTTCAAGGCGGTCCTTGGTTCCTCCTAAATGTGGGTCTTCTCATAAAGTTATGCCAGCTTCAATTCAGCCCTATAGAAGAGAAGTCTACTTAGACCTCAATTTGGAATAGGTACAAACACTACTGTATGAGTAACTATACTTGGATTTGTGTGTTGAGAGATTTGGAGATTCCTATTCTCAAGCACAATGGTTATAACAAACAGACGTCTCAGTCTGGATTAGGGTAAATACTATGCTGGATGAGAAGCTATACCTGGATTTGTGTATTGATAGATTTAGAACGTTCCATTCCTAAAGCATGTAGTTATGTCTAAATTTCTAATAGACTGAATATATTGTTCTGCTATAGATTGTTTAATGAATATGTTGATCCCACAAGAAATTGTTCTTCGGCCACAAATCAAATGTATGATTCAACTATGGCAGAAATTACTAATGGCTTCCAAATGCTAAAGAAAAAGTTTGATGCAAAATCAAAAAGCAAATGACGATTCTAGAATCGGTAGAGTCAATAAGCCCACCCTGAAGGATGTGGATAGGAAGCTAAATGGCAAGAACTAAAGACAAGGAATTGATCTCTAATTCTTCTTAACAGGATGTTTTTCATGCATGTCTATAAATTCTGTATTTCTAACCCACTACCCTAGGTCTCTTGCATCTCTTTGCAAACCAGAAGAACCATAGTTAAGACTGGTACTGGTACGGGAGACTGGTACCGGTACCGGTACGACAATTTTTTGAAAATAGGAGATGGGGTACTTGGAGACGCCAATTTTTTTTTTAATATAAAAATTAATAATATATAGAAAATCTGAAAATATAATGACATTGAACTTTCAAAACAATAGCAGTAGTGAAGTTTAAGAATGAACATTAACTTTAAATACACAAAATTGAAAATTCAAATCCAAATGGCAAATGTCATTGTCACATTGTGTCAAAGAGTCAAAGAGTTCATACTTCAAATTCCATAATCATAGTTTTAACTTCTAAGTTCACATTTGACATTAGTCACATTACAAATTTCTGAAGAACACTTCGTTGACAATATCTGTAGCATTTTAACTTCAAAATTTTAGAAAGCAATCAATTATATGTATTTTGAAGATATTTTAGTATATACAGTAATTTAGGAAAAAATGTAAAGCTACAATTTCACTGTGAAGACCCAACTTCACTTTTAGTGCATGTACAAGTCTATAAAGCATAGCTGGTAGCCTTTTCCTGTGCCATGCAATGCAGTACAAGCAATCATTGTCTATGAAGTATAATTTGGGTTATTTGTGCCTAATCTATATCACATCTCCTCTGTTTTAGTTGCATTGTTAAATCCTCATTATTAAATGTTTGAAAGTTTTTCCATAGTACTAAAGGATGGATTCAATTGAAGTCGACTGAAATTTTTCCAACTTCTCTTCAAATATAGGAAGGATTGAACGTAAATAGGACGGATATATTTGTCCTCCAGCATTAAATTGGAAACACCTTGTAGTACCATTGCAGTTTGAGCAATAACTTCTCTCTGCCCATGCCTTTCCATTGTAACCCCATCTGATTAATTACAACATTATTTTCTTGAGTGTAAACTGTATGCTTCAATCTGACCAAAGAAACATTTACAAGTCCTATGCAATTTGTAATCTTGTAATTGACAAGATTTTTCATTGTTCAGCATTTAAGAAACAAAGAAGAAATTTAAGGCCGCTTCCAACAACATAACAAGTCCACATTTTTGTGTACCCCACTCACATAATCACATGTAAGAATTCTGTGACAAAGTCATAGCACACATTGTAACATGAATATTAAATATAAAGTAGATGTGTCCACATTCTCCTCTTCCTGATGATGGATCACTGAGTGTGTTCCGAAACGTCAAGCAAAAAACAGACACAGCTTAATCCAGAAATATACATTGTTCTTATTGATGGACTCTGTAAAACTAATACCAACTATAACATTGAAATGGTTGAAGAACTGGTACATTTGACCTAAAATGTGCAAAAACCTTAATGACTAGTAGCATAAAGATGAAGCAGATGAAGGCAGGAATGCCATATTCAAACTATTTTTATTGAAAAATTCCTCATGCTCATGTAAAGTACAGAATTCCTAAAACAAAATAAACAAATTAATAAAATAGAAATAAATGTGTAAAGATTAAATGAATAGGTGAAAGCCACTTCAAAATGCTGTCATCATTCAAAGAAGGAAAAAACATAATGACACTAATAAGTTAATAACCAAAATTACATATAGTACACCAATGAAACTGATCTGTATTGCCAGGCAGCATTACTTCAAACAACACTTTATTCCAGAAAAAATTGTGTTTAACAAAGTTACAAACCATTGTAAAGAGTGGCAGACATTTTTTTATCCTACCCTTGTTGTCCCAGGGTCATGCTTGGTACAAGACAAATGTTTGGTATGAATCAAAAAATACTTCAGACCTTTCTTTTCCTTCCTCATAAAGTGCATGAAGTCACATGAAAGACCAGTTTTTTAAGTGGCCTGAAATGGGTTGTTTTGAAACAGGTCACTCAAACCAAAATTGTTGATAAAGAGATGATTTGAACAGACCTATCTGCCTTTCAAATTTTGCAGAGCCACAACTTCGCTTTTATTTTGATCCTATAAGCCCAATTCAATATATCAATGAAGGAAGTAAAAAGAATTAGATGATCTCTCTTACAGATCGAAGATTACCTTTATCTTGCTTCAAATGTGGTAGTTATCAAATCTTTGTTAGCCTGCAATTGTTCAGACCATTGTTGCGACCATATATACAATTTGGAGAGCTGCCCTGCCACATTCCTCATATCAGGCCTCTTGTCAGGTTCAGAATCCACACAAGAAGCAGCGAGCCTGGCAACTCTCTCTGCACAATCCAAGGGAAAAGAATCCTTAAGCCTTGGATCAATCCAAGACCTTAATTTTCCTATACACTCTGCATGATCATCAGAAAGAAGAATCTTATTCATAGAATCTATCAAAGAAACCCTCTCCAGTTGCTTGTTGGCCTTAGTCACGTACCTCACAGGTTCATGCCCTGACATAAGTTCCAACAGAATCACCCCAAAAGCATAGACATCATTTTTTTGAGAAACAATCCCAGTATTAACATATTCCGGAGCCATGTACCCTTGCGTCCCTGTTATCCTCGTGCTTTTGGATCTCTTGAGCAATTTGATGCTCCGATCAGACTTACCTGCATTTTCTTCTTCTTCTGTGATTTCTGCAGATACTCCTTTGCCTTTTGACGAATCATAACCTTCATGTGTATCATCTAACACATATTCCCCTGCCAAATAAGACGCACCCACATGACATATCTTTGCCCTGTAACCAGGCTCTGTAATTATGATACTGCTGGATTTCATATAATTATGCACATAATTTATGCTGGTGTCATGGTGCATGTATTCCAAGGCCTGTGCCACATCT
>VDFB02058958.1:0-25160 GCA_007258455.2 Sequoia sempervirens
GGAAAAATAAAGCAAAAATGGGAACATAAGGAAACAACACATATAGGGAAATTGCCATTAATATAGAGTTAAGAAGGTAGATAAGGGTGACATCATATCCCAGGAATCAACGATTTGTAGGCGCTTTGATGGATATTCTTTTATAACAAAATCTTAAAGTTTGATGAGGGTGACACAATGAATCCCTAATAAATCTTCTATCTAGCATCAAATGTTCAGAGTATTCTTTACATTCATATAAGGATGACAGACTCTAAAATTTTGACAAAGGTAAAATACTCAAATAAACATAAGATAAAAGTCAAAAGTACAATATAAATGAAATATAATCAGCCTAAAAGTAATCAAACAATTAAGGAAGCAATAACAAATGAAGGGGGTCAGTTTTCCTTAATCAAAATGAGGTGTGTGTGTGTGTGTGCAAGGCACAACACTACCCTTGACAATAGTTCAAGATTCATGGAAATTATAGCAAGGACTTTTTATAGTTAACAACCCTTTCTTCTGATATTACAAATTGATTTAGGAGTTATCCATTTAGTCATATATCTAGAAAATATAAGAACATGAAAATAGTATAATCTTTTAAGGTTATTATTTTTGTGTACGTAATTTTAAACTTTCCCAATAAAAAATTTACCTTCTCACTAGGTCACTAATCACACATATGCCCTTGATTTCAATAATATAACAAATTCCCATACCACATTAATTACAACAAAAACTAATTAGAATGTGATTTAATCCTTAGAAGTATTCCCAACATCATCATGATAGTTACCCAGGTATTATGGTGTAGGTTGTAAGGGTTCTATTTCAAGTATAGTCCTACCTCAATAATCTTGAAAATATGAAAATAATAAATATAATCAAGAACATAAATAAACTTCATGTAGATGACCCCCTTTAAGGAAATTGTAAAAATATACCTTAATTTTAAGGACCAAGATTATTATAAACTAATAAGAATGTGATTCAAATACTTAGATGTATTCCCAACATGGTCATGATAATTAGATAGGTATTATGGTGTAGGGTGTAAGGGTCCTATTAATTTGAAGTACAATCTTACCTCAATAATCTTCAAAAATATGACAATAATAAATCTAAGCTAGAACATAAATAAACTTCTTATAGATGATTAGCTTTAGGAAATTGTAAAAATATACCTTAATTTTAAGGACCAAGATAAGTATAGTTCATTCTAGAAATAAGGCATGAATAAGTATACCTGAATAATAATTAAAATAGAAAGGAAATACTTATCTAGAAATACTTTCTTCTCTAGTTGGAAATAATCTTGACCCGTTGAGTATGCATTGTTGAGAGTTTAAATTAAAATCATCCCTCTCACATCCTTGTAATTCTATAGTTGTTTACCCAAGTCTATCTAATTTTATCACATCTGCTTGCCATCCATTTACATTCAAGAAAAGTGCACATTTGCTAGCTACATCAATAGAACAATTGTATGCTTAGTTCTAGATTAAATTTATAATTATATGTAATGTCCCCATTTTTGTGAGCATCAGAGTTTGAAGGATTAGCCTATCAGTTGACCCTCGTAGGCTAGTATGGTGGGTTGAGGGTCCAATTTGGGCGTCATGGAGCTCTTCAGGTGGCAGATGGTAGTGTTTACCTTTCTAGATTGTTGGTATGTTTTGAGGCATTGATATTCAGAGGTCTCTGGTTCAGTTTTTGAAGGACTTACTATTTATAGTAAGTCAGCAGATGTTAGAGAGGGACCCTTACTATTTTTAGTAAGGTAGTTGGATGCACAGTGGATACAATGGTTAACTCCCAAGTTCAGACAAAATTGAGAAATAATGATTATTTGTGGAGTTATGTTATTTAATTATTAATAAAGTGATTACTTTATTAATAATTAATTATAAAGTGCAATTATAAAGTTTTAAATTCACTTTATGTCCAATGGGGCCATGACCCTCAAAGGGTCAATTAAAGTACATTAAATATTATTATTTAATGAACGCCCATTTATTAAAGTGAAAGGAAAATATTAAATATCATTTAAATGATTTAAAAGAGTTTTTGGGAAGGGATCGACCTTTTTGGAGAAGTATATAAATGCCATCGAAAAGAAATGAAGGTATTGTTGGATCATTTTGTACTTGTGCATTTGGAGAACTCTTCTCTTGGAGAAGGAAACCTAGGGTTTCTGCATATTTCAGCTTTGGAGAGCATAGCTGCTTCAAAGTTTGTGCATTCTGAGGTTGTGAAAGACTAGCTGAAGATTGCCTCGTGGATTGGCTTCATTCAGGAGTCAACATTGTGCTTCACCGGATTTATTGGAGGGATTTAGAATAAGGGTTTCATCATCTTTTTAAGATCAGAAGATTGTATCTGGGTATGCATTTGGCTGTAAAAATATTTGAAGAATAAATGAATAAAGATATATGCTTGCAACATTTGTACAATTGTTTTACATTTTCTAGATTAGTCTATATTTCCAGCATTTTATGCATTTGTCATTTATGCATTATTATATCAAAAAAACAAAAAATTACAAACCCTCATCACTCAACATTAGTTATCAGAGGTTAGAGATAGTAGGTCTTTTACATTATATCCTTGAAAAAATATTAGCCCTTAGTTTTGGACTATCCTCTGATACCATATATAATAATCATTTGGACTATGAGAAACCTAATATATTTTTTTGTATAATTAATCTCTTGTAACTTGCTAGAATTATTGTTACTTAATTAGAATATCATGAGGTCATGATAAAAGCTCTTCTATATTGATGGACTATATTTTTTGGTCTTACACTAAGTCATGAGGTACATTATTGCAAAAGGAGGTCTTTGTTGCTGAATTTTATTGCTAATGAAGGGGACAATAATTATTGACTACTAAGATGGTGGCTAAATAAGTTGAGTATGTTTTGAAATGCATAACGACATATTATATTTTCTAATAAAAAGTTGTATTACAATAATAATTTTCCCATTGGCAAGTCATCCTAAATTTTCTCAGGTTTGACATAATTGGCTTCTAGGATATGATAATGACATCGAGCTCATACATCCATGTCCACATTGGAAGGGTCATAGCTTTATCTTCTTGTAGAGTGATGGAAAGGAGATAAATTTATGATAATATTTAGTTTGGACAAGATGAATTTTTTTGGTAGTCTTAATATCAAGACATGTCGCTAATTCAATTTGGTTCACTCTCCTATCTAATAAATACCTATAAGTCGTTGGCGTACATTAATCACACCTATGGAAATGAGAGTGTTTTAATATTTAGTTTAATTCAACTTTTGAGTTATAAAGTTAATTCCCTTAAATTTGAGATTATATAGACATGAAAGTTTTATTTAAACATGACAAAAAAACTGAATTTCAAACTTCTAAAGATCTATTCTAAATCAATTTGGGGAGAACTTCTATTGGCTTAGCATTCTCTCTAAGATAAAAACATTGTGTGCATCAAATTGATGGGCTTATTGACTCTTGACATCTTGGATATGAAGATATTATCATTCAAAATTCATCCAAATCTCTATTTAGGAGCACAAAAGTGATTTATTTTTTGAGTTTTGTGGATGCATATTTTTCCTGTAAAATAGAAGACTAAACCATTTGAAACCTACACACTAATATACACCCAAAGAGGGTTTAATAATATCTCTATTTAATATGGACACCATAGGTAAGTGAGGGGAGAGCCAAAAAATACTTTTCAAAGGCTTGTAGTTATAAAATGGTATGTCAACCTTTTTAATTTTTCCACTAGGGTTTGAAGCAAAATACCCCAACCTTGTGAATAGTATTTGGAGGAATAAAGTTGATAGTAACTTGGAATGTTTCAAAGTCCTAATTTCCTAGAAGAAAATTATCTTCAGACTTCATGCCAAGTAAATAAATTTCTAGTTCTTATTGAAAAAAAGTTCCTATATTTGAACAAGTTCCTTCATGATGAGGGTTAGAGTAATAATGCATTAGCTAATAATTAATTAACCCTTAATTGATTATTACTCTAATTCATTTCATGTACTTAATCTAAACTTAGGAGTGCTTTTTTCTGTGAACTAGAGTGAGCTTTTATTAGATCATTTTGTCTCATCATATAGGATGTTGACACTTGTCATGATCTGACCCCTTTATCATTTAGGGTTGCTCCTATAAAGCACTCACCCTCATTGTATTATCTCATTCGATATCCTTGAAGAATCTTGAGGTTCATTCTATAAGTTTTTCTTGTTGAGGATATAGCAAATAATTATTTGCAACTCCCTTTATGTGGAAGGAGTTTTTGTTTGTTGTTTGATCTTGCGTCTCATGTTTATTCACAATTATAACATGGTATTAGAGTGTGGATTCAACAAACCCCTCAATTTTTTATTTTTTCTCAACTAGGGTTACAGGTGTAGAGGAAAAATAACACCTTTTGACACTTGCCTCTCATAGGAAAATTATTATGGGTATTCAATGATGCATCAAAATTTTCTAGTCCTCATTACCTTTTAGAGCTTAGATAATTGAATTGACACAAAAATATAGACCTTATCATGGAATATAAAGTAGGACCAACCCTCTAGGTTCATGAGGGAGACTATAATAGTCTCACATAACTCAAATGAAACCTCTATAATTTTTAGAGGAAGCCCAAAGAAATTCCACAAGAATCTTTTCAATCTTTAGATAGGAAGCTAAACCTAACCAGAGGAGTAAGAAACATGAGTAGCTACCAAAATCTTTAAAGTGTTAAATATCAAAGATATTGAGAGGGGGGGAAGGGGTGAATCAGTATCTTCTTAAATTTACTGATTAGATACCATCCAATTATTCTAACACATACAATAGCTAGAATGAATAAAAGCATTAACAGAGCATGAAATCACAAAACACATGAACACTAGGGATTTTACGTGGAAAACCCAGGATGGGAAAAACCACGGTGAGTGTTAGCTCATAATATAGTATAACCGGTTATAAAATATTACAAAATGGGTGGCTCACTGCTAGGACTCATTGTCCAAAAACAAAGGTTCACTGCCTACAAAATTACAATGACAAAATGGCTTACAACCAGAAAATGAACTAATGGTGTACACCTAATGAGTGCAGATTCAGTTCCAATAAAGCTCAGTAAACTGTCTTAATACACTTCATCATGTTTTCTCTTCTTCACATTCACATTCACATCACCACCAAAAACTATTCTTCAAACTTCAAACACTGTATATATATATGACAAGCATTAGGTCGACCTAATTCAATGCACATCATATTTACCAAAAATATTGACAGTCGGTTTCAATATTTCATAAAATCTTCCCAACATGCTACATCAAGTCGACATGGACCTAGGATAGGTCGCTCATATATCCACATAACAAAAATGTTTTATCATTACACAATCATTCATTAGGCCGGCCAGGAATAGACCTAATAGCATATTTGCAACTACCCGCATAATGCCGTTGCACCATACGAGCATCTAGATACATGAGATCTTGAATATACATGCTCCCAATGTCTACCAACCATTTCCCAAAACCGTGAGCAACAGTAATCACCATCAAACAAATGCAGACCAAATTATCGGAGGATATAAGCAAAATACCAGTTCAGATACTGGACTAGAAAACTAGAACAACTTCAAACTTGGTCTTGTAAATGCAACTCATGGTGACATCAATGAAAAGACAACAAAATGAGATCTTCTTATTCATTTTTCTAACACAAAGAAATTTAAAATTTCCCCTATAGAGAGAGTGGCTTATTAATCTAGTAAACTAAGAAAAAATTAGATTATAGAGATAACAACATGCCATAATGACAGCAAGGAAGCCTTAAAAGTTAAAGGAATACCTAGGAATTTAAAAATCTCCAAATAATTAATCTAGTTCCACTTGAATGTGTCAAGCTAAGAAAGTCTAGGAGAGAAGGATTTCCTATAACATTGAGTTTTCTCCCGTTGAATGCTAACACTTGATGCATTATAGAAGACATATAGATAATAGAGGGCTTGTTTGATATTTTCTTCCTCCTCTAGGAGAGTAAGAAATGAGTCATTAAAATAGTTCCTATTCATCAATTGGGTAAGCATTTAGGTAGATAAATTACTTAGACCAAATTTTCCAAGATAGGGTTGGCTAGAATAAATCAAAAATCCCTAGTAGCAAGCACATAATGAGTAGGCACTAAAGGATATCCATAATGGATCGACTTAAAAAACCCAAATGAATTAGATTATTGGTAATTGATAGTAAGGCAAGTAAAACCATCAATAAAACATATTTGAATTGATTGAATAAAATAAGGGCTAAATCCTAAAGCTTGAAGTATGTAAGGATAAAAGGCTACTCGATTTAATAATAGGCTTTGGAAAAGTTAATTTTATTAAAAATATCTTGTTGTTGTGATCTATAGGCCCATTCCATGCCCTCCCAAATTGTAATAATATCATATAAAATATATTTTACCTCAAATGAAACTAGTTTGCTTAAGATTGATAATATGTAAAGCATATGACTCAACTTTAAATCAAGAGATTTTGTGATGATCTTATGGGAGACAACAAGAAGAGTAATCAATCTCTAATTATATATATCTTCTTGATCACTAGACTTAGGTATGAATTTCGTGTTTCCTTTGTTTATAATCATGTTTAAGGAACTAGCACGAAAGGCTTCCAAGTAAACTTTATGGAGATCCTGAACCATTAACTCCCAAAGAGCCTTGTAAAATTTATAAAGGAATCCATCAAATGTAGGAGTTTTATCACTAGCCATTAAAAAATAATTTTCTCAAAGATCAACAAGAGTAATAATTTGATAAAAATAAACTTGATGAGAATGAGAAATCCTACAAACGAAAGCCCTAAGGTATTGAGCACTACAAAATATCATCTCATTCTTGTGAGTTCCTTTGGGATTAGAATAATTGATCATAATCACAAGAAAATTATTAGAGGATATCAAGAAGTTGAATCAAGATTTATGTCCATTATTAATTTACTTAATATCTTGGGAAGTATAACAAGTATGAGAAGATTTTAAAAAATTCTTAGAAACATGATCTCCCACCTTAAGCCAATGCAAGGGAGCTTTAATCTGAGCACTTCTATCTTTGGCTATTTAATTTTTTCTTATATTGACAAATCTCATTCAATCACCCACATTTATAAAGTAGGCATAAAGGGATGAGCTTCTAGCTTAGCAGTAGTCTGGTAAATCTTTGAGGTGGTGGCCTTCTATGAATGGTGAAAAAATTAAGCTAAGTGGAGACCATAAGTTTGGAGGAATTACTAGTTGCACTTGATAGCACTAATCCACCAGTCAATCCAACCTATCTCTTGAGGGGAGCTAAGGCTTTAGATTCTAGACACATAAGATGTGGGCCAATGTGGGATGATGAGTCATGAAGGATGTATTTAGAAATAATTAGGTCCTAATGACCTTTAGTTTGTTAGATTACCATTAAATACGGAATGACAATATTGAGAAAGTTCTCCATTGGAAAGGGAAATAGTTAACAAAATTACATAAATATTATGCAAAAGTTATAACACAATTAAACCATTTATACAATAATTGTTAGACCTAGCTCATAAATTTCTCCACATATACCAATGGTAGTGATTATGATGGTAACCCATATTGGGCTCATAAAGGCCTAATTTTTTTTGCATGAAATTCTAGGCTTCCCTTTTGCTAATTATCTAGTGCATAGGGAAAGTACCATATTTATCATATTAAAACTCCACCATACTAAACCCTCCACATCAAACATAAGAAATAACAACAATTGAATCAACAAATGATTACCAAAGGGAAGATCTTTCAATAACATCATTAGAAGCATACGCATGAATAAGTCAAAAGCAATTATTATTAATATTGAAAAGAGCCATAATAATTTGTTATTGGGGTCACGTACAAGGTCCACCTAATGCAATTGTCACCTAGGAGAGAGAAATTTGATAACCCCTCCACGACCTACATTACATGATTGCTACACAAAAAGGAGTTGATTCACAAAATAATACAAGTGATAGAAAGCAAAAAACTAGTAATCTTATACTCTTCAAACTAGAGGATATCTAAACTTGATAAGCACAAGCAATTATCTCTCACCTAGTACTTATTAGAGAGGTGTATAAAACCTCGAATATTCTACAAGAGTAAATTCATTGGAATAATTTAAGTAGTGTATAATCATTATCCAACTAATCAAGAGTAGCATAACAATTCTACAAAAATAATCTCAAGAAAATCTACCTAATTGAATGTCATGGGCATGTAATCTCCTTTTCTTTGGGATATATTTAGCCTCTTTCAATCACCTATGAGGATTATGAGAATATCATGTCCCCTCAAAAGGAGAAGTGAGAGAGCAAACAAAACTATTTTGTTGATATAATAGAACTGAAGTTGGTTGAGGAATTGTAGTATACTTAGGCCTATGAACCTTGATGGATTATTCACTATTGGAGAGAACCAACACTTTCTTCTTTTCCTAAGGATTTAAAATTATGCCATGCAATATCCTTACATCTTTATTTCTAATAATATCTAGAGTCTTAAGATGAGCCTCACTATTACTGATGTTTTGATTGTTGTAGTGATTCCTATTGAATAGGACAATTGAGAGGGGGAGATGAATTAGTTGTCATAGATTATAACCTTAAATTCAATTATCAGAACTAACACATAAACTGATTAAGTGATTAACCATCAAATGCAAATGCACAAACACAATAACACCAGATTTACGTGGAAAACCCAATGAGGGAAAAACCACGGTGATGATTAATTTACACTATAGAGAATATCAAAACTGATTACAAAAAGGTTGATTGCCATAAATGAGGCTCACTGCTTGAAATAAGGACTCATTGTCTGGACTCACTATCCATAGGGCTACAACCCGGAGGGCTCACTTCCATAGAGATACACAAAAGACAAAGAAGACTTGTTACAGAGAGACAACAATCCCAATGCAACAAAGGATTCCAGCACAATCACTGATCAACTTGCATGAATGATAGAGTTCGCCTTCTTCTCATTGCATCTGAAAACTTGGCGTTAAGCTTCACACTGATCAACCACACACTTTCAGAAGAGCATCAAATTCATTTATGCTCTTTCACTTATCTTCCTTCTTTTCTTATGTACGATTTTTATTGCTAGCACATTCTATATTTATACTATCTCCAACCTTGAAAAGATACAAAGTCGGCCATCCAACTTCAAATTCAAATTAGGTCAATTCCAAACATCCTAGGGTGGAATTAGAATGAGGGCGACCCAAACACACCCTTCACTAGGACCCATAATAGATCCAACACACTTCATCAACTTCAAAGATAGTGCTTGACACATGGTCGTCCAAACCAGTGTAAACACATAGATCAATTAAGCTTGATACTTCCAAATACCGAAACCATCTTCAATAGAACCAGGGCAACACAACTCTAGAACCACAAGTCATAAGACTTCATCAAGGAGAAATCCAAACCAGCAACAACTCTCCTGGACCTTAGCCAAAACACAAAAAAACATAGTTCACAAGTACCGGATCATCATCCTCAAGAGTTGAATACCTATAATCTTCTTTTAATACAATTTTCTCAATATCCTCAACATATACAGTCAATAGCAACTAGCAGATAACTAGCTGAACAGTTGACATCATTGACAACACTTTCATTCCTCTTTCCATTCTTGCAACAATCTCCCCCTTTGTCATGTATGGCAATGCATGATGTGAAAAACCATCAAAGACACCATACCAGTTTTGAAAATCCTTCTCAAGATTTTTCCTTTTACTTCTCCCCCTTAGAAGATCATCTAACTCATTACCTGCTTTCTATTATTAGCTTTCTTTCCTTTTCACATGCTCTCTCTCCCCCTTTGACATCAATGACAAAGGCAAAATATATGTTCATTGAAACTTCCTTTGACATGAAAACATAATATTCATAATGACAAAACTTAAAAACTACCTACTCCCCCTGAGAGGTAGCCACCAAAAACATCAGCCCAAAAAGATAAAACCATGAATCCACTGGACTGATGCATCTCCAAATGCATCTTAGTTTGTAAAAGGAGGGGCAATAACCCCTAGCTTATCCCAGAGATACTCAAAAGTATCTTTAGGAAGAGCCTTTGTAAATATATTCGCAATCTGATCCTTTGTCGAAACATACTCAAGCTTGACTTCATTCTCCATGACCTTCTCTCTCAAGAAATGATACCTGATAGATATATGTTTCATTCTTGAGTGCATTACAGGATTCTTCAAAATATTAATTGCACTTGTATTATCACAGGAGATAGAAATAGGATCATCATATAGCACTGTGATATCCCTCAATGTTTGTTTCATCCATAAAACTTGTGTACAACAAGATGTAGCATCAATATACTCAGCTTCAACAGTAGACAAAGAGACTGAATCTTGCTTCTTATTCAACCATGCCACCAATCTACATCCAATAAAGAATGCACCACCACTCAAGTACTCTTTCTGTCATCTATACTTCCGGCCCAATTTGTATTTGTATAAGCACTAAATGTAAAATCAGTATCTTTAGGATACCATAATCCATAATCCAGTATCTTTAGGATACCACTTGTTGCTTGCTCTCTTCTCTTCTTCAATGTGGTAGTTGGGGGGTCCAAAAAGTGGTCAATCAAGTCTTATAAGGTTGTGTTAGATGCTATCATATACCTTATAATTACCCTTTCTGTTTTCTATTAGTTATCTACAACCATGTTTGGCTACTTCTGGAGTGTCATATCAATCACCTCCTTGCAGAACAATCTACTGTAAAGTTGATCCTCATCTACTAATGGGGAGACTTCCTAAATATTTGTGGTCTCCAGAATGGATGTATCCTCTGGGATTATTTGCTCATCTTCCTCTATATCCACCGCTTTGGGAGAGACTACTCTCTATACCTTCTCCTTTCTAAACTTTGTCATCTTCTCTACATCATTTGTAGGAGAGCTTCTATAGCTTCTTCTATCGGTTCCTTTCTAGGAGGAGTGTTTGTGAGCCTCCTCTTACTTGACCAGCTAGGCTAAATTTGGGAAGGGCCTGCTAGTGGAGTGCTCAAGAGGAGTCTTTTAGACCTCTAGGGAGTGTTTTGTTCCTTTGGTTCTTGCTTGGGCATGCCCCATTTCTTATGTAGCTTCTCCTTATTCTTATAAAAATGTTCTCGGCCTTTTTCTTAGCTAGGTTATCCATATATTCTTGGTAAGTTATAAATTTCTCAACTTGGGGATATTTTGGAAGGCTGGTGAGAGTAGAGGCATAGTTGTGGATTTCAATATTAGATACTTCATATGGAAATTGGGGTATCCATGAGGTTCTCAACTCAATAGCTTCCATAAAGGTGTAGTCTTTATCTACTTGGAAGATTATATATTTTATATATTGATATACCACCTCATAGGAGATGCGTTCCCTATCCTACAAAATTTGTTGGAGTGATTTGAAGAACCCCCAGTAGGTCGCGGTGAATGAAGTGGCATCGTGAAAGTGTTTAAAATGGTCTTAGATTTGGGCCATTGGTGGCCAAGTTGAATCCCATATTTTTCCTACAAACCCTAGTAGTTGATTCATAAAGTAGAAATTTGAGCATATCAATAGAGTCCCATACCTAAATTGATAATGATACTACTTGGTGCATTATATGTTGTCTATTAGTTCTTGCCATAGGACCTCACATAGGTGTATATCTTTGTCATCTTGGACCATTTGGTATGTCATGCAGATGGTGGTTGTAGTGGAAGAATTATCTCTATTGGTGAAGTATACATTATATGCTATGCCCATCATGGCATATTTGACCATAGGGTCAGTAATTGATGAAGGGTATTCCCCATATAGACATGATCTCACAGCCACAACACAGCACAACACAACGGAAATGTAGGAAGAAAATGAGCTATTTCATTATCTCTAGAATGAAATAGAAATTACAACATTTGGCCTTATTATATGAGCTATCTTATTACAGTCATCTACTAAAATTGTAGATTTGAGCATTCAGTCTCAAATCTACCTTCACTAGTAATTAATCGACATTCCTTCTCCTTGCTTCCCTTTCTCGCTAGTTTCTAGCTCTCTTCTCGCTGCCCTACTTCCCCTCTTGGATCAGATTATATCTTCATCACTCTTCCCTTGTGTTGCCTTAGTACCGTCATTGTTGTCCAATAAGCAACGAGATCCTGCAAGTAGTTACCTTATTATCCGTGAATTCAATTCTATTCGTTCAAGCCAGGAAATCATCTTCCAACCATCGACTTCATGTTTGAAATCATTTGGCCAATGATTTTGTTGGCTCACAACGACGATGTGCAATCAACAAATAACATTGTGCCATGTGCCACCACCTTACTCCTTTGGTGTCTATTCCCTGTCTAATTAGTACTGTAGCTTTGTCTTTCTTTATTCTATATTTCTTCTTTTTTCTTATCTGTGGTAGTTGTTCTTCTTAAAAATAATCTTCATTTGATACACATTTGAGGACTAGTTATCTACTATTTGGCAACTTTTCACTACTTGCAATATTATTCTTATCATTCTTGGTCCCTTGTTTTCTTGTAGGTCATAAACTCTAGAACATGTTGTATTTTGGTAATACTATTGTGCCTTGTCACATTGGAATATATCATGGGAATCATCT
The DNA here is from genome assembly GCA_007258455.2 of Sequoia sempervirens. Classification (NCBI taxonomy): domain Eukaryota; kingdom Viridiplantae; phylum Streptophyta; class Pinopsida; order Cupressales; family Cupressaceae; genus Sequoia; species Sequoia sempervirens. The sequence goes on from VDFB02058958.1 coordinate 12,676, forward strand.
CCATAAAATAGAATTTTCTTCTCTTTTTTGACCAACAATCTATTGCATAATGACCTATTTTTTTGCAATTGTAACATGGTGCATTACTCCTCTAGCAGTCATTTCTACTATGTCCTCCTCCTCTATAATTGAATTGTCTATTATCTCCCATGTAGTCTTGTGGTGGATTTTTTTATAACGCATATGCACTTTTGTTCTGCCTCCATGGTGGCTATCTATATATAGTGTCATATAAAGGTCCTTCCACCAAGCCTTCGAAATATGCCATATTCCTATCTGAACCAAAGGAAATAGGGTTCCACCTTTTAGGAGATGCAACTAAGGAGGACCTCTTTCACTCTTAGTTCATTAGGAAACCAAGATCCCTCAACCAAGTGACTTAATTTGGGGAAAGAACACAGACAACAACAAGGACAAGGGTGTGTGGGTTTCCTTAGGTATGATTAAAAAAAGGGGTTCACCACTAAGCGAATGCTTAGAAAGAAGGAAATGAAAGCAATATGCAAAACTAGCTATGTGACCTAAAATATGAAACTTAAAATTAGAATAATAAATTGAGGAGGAACAGAGAATCACCGCAAAGATTGAAGATGTCCAAAACAAGGTTTGCAACTCCGAAATTATGAATTTTGATGTGCACTAGGACTCATACGCTAGACTGGGTGATTTAGTCCCAATTAGGGTTTTTGGGCTGAATCTAGAATCTGCTGCTAACAAACCAGGATCTACAGAAATCTAGTGAAAAGTGGTATAGTGGGACTCATACACCCAAGGTGGTGATTTAATCCAAGTATTAGGGTTTGAATGAAACTTCTATAGCCTTGAGTGGTCTTCTGTAGCTTTTGTCTTGTTCGATCTCCAAGTCCGAAAAGTCTGAATTCTGTCTTGTTCAATCTTGCAACTTTGGTGCTTTTGAAGGCTTCAAATCCAATTTTTCTTCAACCTATAAACCTACAACATACAAAGAGAGGGAAGAAATGTGGGTTTGCCTTGGTCAAACCCCGTTTTGGTAATGAAACCTTAATGAGAAATGAAGCATGAATGAAATGAAACATGAAACATAAGATGAAACAATAGAACTTTTTTTGACACTTTGTAGATCTATAACTAAGCATGAAGTGGCCTCAATAGATGTAGATCTTGATCATGATTCTTGGTGACGGATAATTCCTTTGAATACTTGAATTGATCTTGAACAATACATCACAATATTAGCTCAAAACCACATGCCTGATGCATCAATCCTTTGACATGATAATGGATCTTGATTGCTGCAATAATTTTCTATAAATCTGCCCTTGAATGCCTTAGAAATGCTCTTGAATTCTCTTGTGAAAGTACTCTTGATTGCTTATGAAATTCTAGCTAGTTAGGAGAAATTATGTGAAATAAGCTTGTATTTAAACTTGTTTATGCCAAATTTATCGAAATTACAACATTGCAAACCAACATCAAATCTAGGATAATAAAATCCCATCAAGAATTTGATTTAAAATAGGTCCTAGTTAAAGCGGGACTCATACGCCAGTTGGGGCTTATGAGTCCCAATGTCTTAAACACGGGACACAAACTCCAAGAAGTGCCTTGTTGAGTTTGCAATTTGAGATCAGGTCCCAAGACCTAGGTGGGACTTATACGCCCAAGGTGGCATATGAGTCCAAGATCCCTAGATCTGGAAAACAACCAAAAACCTTGAATTATGATTGTACATTTGTTAAATGTTGGGATTACCCTCGGAAAAATGCATTTAATTAGACTTGTGGATGTAAAATAAGACCAATTAGAGCATAAAGAAGCCAAATTTTAATGAAAAGGGCCCAAAACTTAATGTGAATATGTAAAACATATTACAACACAAAATTAAGGCATTACTTAGCTCATTTTAATAATTCCAAAATTAAGTGAGTAAAAGGGATACATTTTTTGTCACTACATTTAGCCCCCACTTTAGTGAGAGGGTGACCTTGCATAAAATTCACACTAAAGTAGAAAAATTCGCATCAAGAGGGGTCCAAGTCTACCAACTCTAGTGAGATAGGATGACAACAATCAAGAGGGTTGCACAAGCCCCAGGATCAAGATCCTATGGCAAGAGGGTGGATCAAGCCTCGACAGTCTGTCCAACATGATGTGGACCAGGTCAAAGTTGTTTTTCTAAAACACACGCTCACTCTAAGGCAACAAAACTTTAGGCTATCTACTGGGTGAGTATCCAAAAAGGGTGGCTTAGTGAGAAAGTCATGCCTCTGTATCGACTTCTCACCATACAATAAGAAAGTCATGCCCACATTTAGGATTCTCATCATACTAACCATACCAAAGCTATCACTTTGATAACTTCAATAGGGTGCCATAAAATGAAACTTCGAGCTTCACAAGGCCTAACAAGTTGCGTTAAGCGCTTATGAACATTTATGCATGTAAAGGATTATTCAAAGGGATCTTTGCTTAATTTGTGTAAGGTATCTTCTTAGGGAACATCGTGCCTAATGTCTCCAAGAGAGGACAAATCAAAGAAATATCACACTCTCGGAGGACATCAAACCCAATGACACCACCAAGAAAAGGACGCTTCTTAAGAAGAAAGAAAATCGCACAATGAAAAATGTCGAAAGATAATGTCAATGTATGCCCCCACTTTAAAGCAATTGCTAACACCATTTCTATGAGAAATCTTCTTTAAAGTAGCCAATGAAGAAGACATGAGAGCTTATTCAGAAAGCCCTATGCCAAGTCATATGTTCCTGAATAAAACTACATCATGGATAAGGGGTTGCCCCCAAAATAAAAAAACTAAATAGAACTTAGTATGTCACATGCGATCCAACTTAAGGCATGTAGTCCACATCCCAAGCTTGCTCTTATATATACATGGAAGGCAGTCAACTAGCCAAAAGAGACAACGACAAGTGCCATATGAGGACAAGGCTACCTAACCCCTTGCCCCCACTTAGTGTAAGACAAGGATGAGCCGAGATGATTGATGAGAAACTTGAAAATCAGTATTAATTAGAGGAATCTAGGTGCTTCAACACAAGGAAGAGCACCAAATCCTTAAGATGTTGAATTTTATTACTCAAAGCCTTACATTCATTAGTAGAATGACCATGAACTTTATGATATGCACAAAATGAACTCTTGTAGTAAAATTTATTTCATGTTCTTGAGGGAGAGATATCAAATGATCTTGGAGGAGTCTCGACAAGATACTCTCTTGATCAATAGAAGATGATATTCCTTTGTTTTGCAACAAAGATATCTCTTGCTTAGTACAAAATATCATACTTACACAAGGCTCTTTAGATGGAAAGATTTTGTACTCTTCTTTAAAGGAAGGTGTAAAATCTAATGAACTCCAATCATTACTAAGACATGTCCTAAGAGTTCTTTGTGTGATGACATTAATGTTAAGTGAAAAATTCTTTGTTTCTTTCATTTCTTTTCAAGGACAATAACCAAGACCACTAGTTTCGATCGATTCAGGATGCACTAATATTAATGTTGGCTTAGAAGAATCTTTTGTAATAGTGTTTGTATTGAGTGAAGGCTTTTTTTTTCTTTTGAGGGACAATAACCAAGACCATTAGTTGTTTCTTGTATGTTAGGCTCTATAGGAACACAATACCTTGTTCTCTAGCACCACATCCTTTTCCACTATAACCAAGTTGTTTCATAAGTTCATAACCTCTTCCATAATGCTTCTTCATTTCTTTTAGATTATGTGGTTGCTCATAATCAACTTCATCAAAGTTTTTCATGTAATTTGCTTCTTCTAAAGTGGGTGAAGTTGATGCTTTCGAAGGGTCTTCTGAATTGTGTTGACATTACCACTTTTTCTTTCCCCTTTTCAGGCTCTTTTGTTCATGATCTTGTATTCTCCCATGAATGTAGGTGTAAAATCCAATTATCCCAAATCATCCACCGATAAAATTGTGAAGGTTTTAGGGAACTTATATTTTTGTTCTTCTTGCATGGGTTCTACTTTTGTAGTTGTTTTCAACATTTTTAAAGGACATTCCTTGTCTTTCTCAAGTTGTAAAACACAATAAGGCTTAGGTTTAGCTCCAACTATGTACACTTTGTTGTTGTAGACATATTTCATTATACGATGAAGAGTTGAAGGCACCACATGCATCTCATGAATCCATGGTATTCCTAAAAGGTGGTTGTATGAAAGATCATGAGGCATAACATGGATTGAGGTTTGTAATGTGGCCTTTTCAACTGTAATAGGCAAAGTGATCACACCAAGTGATTGTTTTTCTACATTATCAAATCCTCAAATTGATAAGGAATCAGGTTCAATTCTTGATTTATCCATGCCAAGCTTATCCAAAAGAGTTACACTACATACATTAAGGGTTGATCCATTGTCAACAAGGGTTCACTTTATCCCTATCCTATTATGTTGAGCTATTATCATGAAATCTTCATTTTGTTTTTTCCCTTCTATCGAAGGTAGCTCATCTTGATGGAAAGTAATGTCTAAGTTGGCCAAATTTATAGCTTCAATTTGGGCTGCTACTTCATTTGATTGCACATTAGGAGGGGTAGGAACATGTTGTAAGGAACTTTGAATGATGTTATGATAATGAGGGGAGGCTTGAATAAGGTCCCATAATGATATCTTAGCTAGAGTGTTCTTAAGTTGTGTTGGTGTACGTTTTATCATCCACCGAACATATAGAATAAAATGTCCAAAGACACTCTATCCTCTCTTGAAAAACCACCGCGTATGCTAAGATTGCGAGAAGATCATATGGCGATTCCAAGGTTTCTTTTGTCAGGCCTTGACGTGTGGATAAGCTCAATGGGCGTAGTGATTTGCTGGTAATAAACAAGGGGACTTACGTTAAAGAAATTTTCACAAGCTCGGGACTTAGGCAGATTTATCATTAAAGGCTCTCTTCAATTAGGACTTCAATTTGGATCTCAAAAAAAAAAGCAAAAGGATAAGGGTTTAGGGGATCTATTCTATGCCTAAGAATTTAAGAGATAGTAAAGATCTGGTGAAAGGGATAACTGCACTTTGTTTCGCCTCCCTAGGACAACTTACGCAAAGTGGGTGCAATTTTCAAGGGGTGTGATAATGATTTTCAAGCCTCGAATGAGACTGAAGTTAAGCTTCCACAATTATAAGCTCAGGTTAACTTTACGCATCGAATGCAAATCATCCATTCGAAGAAAGTATGAGCAATACTTCACCATTGAATCTGTAAGATCAATCTCTCATTCACTTAACCAATATTTAAAACAAATTCTACTTAACTTAATGCTAACTCTAATCTATGGTAGAAGAAGATATGCAACCTTGCTTACTACTTGACAATAAAAGTTATTGAAAGGAAATCATGCATAAGAGCTTTTATTATCGGAAGTAGTCTCAATGCAACAATTTCATATACTGTCTCCACACAAATGAAAGTGAGAGATCACCAGTTTAAATAGAGTTTCAAAAATCAAATGAAGGGCCGAGATTAAAACAATATCGACGGCCAAGATTATTACAACTCAACCCTAATTAGGGTTTCCCAAAATAACATGAGTTATCAATCAGTGAACAATTAGTAACAAGCAGTGAAGTGGCAGTTGGAGCTATCATCAAGGAGAGGCGTCCCTATCTGCTTGGTCAGCATTGCACTCGATGAACCTGGACACGACCGCGATAACCTCCTCCATTGTGACAGGCGGCAGCATGCTAATCCGGAATTCTAATCCATCCAAGTTCTCAGCACACTTGGTGAATGTGCTTGCCCAATCCGCCTCCCGCTTCACAAAATCATTCCGGATGGTCAAAAGACTCGCCACTTTCACGAAGTCCCGTCTCAGAATTGGTCCAGTAGCCGAGAAGAAAACCTCCTGAACCTTATGTTTTAACCTCTCCAGCTGCATGTCATTTTCCCGGACAATCTCACGGTCAAACACATCTGCAGCTGTCATATAAATTTTCTCCCGGATTTCTTTGACTTGCTCTTCAATTCTGAGCCCATCTGCTTTCGCCTTCTCCAGAACCTCTCTCCGTATAGTCACTACCCAAAACCAATGGTGAAAATCATACGCTGCTCCTGCAGCAATCACCTTTCTTTCAACCAACTCTTCTCTTGGGAGGCCTTTCAGGACCCTAAGGCTTGGAATAAGCCTCTCCTGCATGTCTGGAATACATTCCCATGTCTCTGCCATATCAACAAGTCTGGAAAGAAAAGAAGAGGTCTGCCTATAGGCAAGTGCCAGTTTTTCCATGAACGAGGTTGCTTCAATGCCTTCGTTTACCATCCAGCCCTGAGCCTTCTTGGCTGTGACCATCCCTTGCTCCACGTCCTTGGCCATCTCCTGTGAGGGATTAAGGAGAGGAGGAGTTACTACATCACCCCGATTAAGTGGCTGGGTCAGATGCCGTATGTACTCCTTCAGGCATTCAACTTCCCTTTTATACTCCTTTTTCGCCACTTCTTTTTCCAGTCTCGCCTTGACAGTTGAGACGGAATTATCTAGTTCCTCCACTTCCTGACCTTTTGTGGTGGGGCCAAGATCTATGGTGGTTATGGCGTACTCTTGAGGAGTGATCTCATCCTGTGGCTTGTTCACTGTCGGTACTGCGATGTGTATGGAACGACTGCCTGCCTCGTCCCGCTGAATAGTGGAAAATTTCTTGGCCGGCTTCTTAATTGCAACCTGTTCCAACCTTGCCAAGAAATCTGCAGTATCATCTTCCTCTTGGGCTTCCTCTGGTGCCTGAATTTTCATTCTTTCTATCAGCCAATCCGGGATGGTAGGCTGCTCATTCCATCTTCTACCTGAACATCCTCCTCATTTGGAACATACCACTACTGAGAGCTCGAAAAACCCATAAAGATTCTCTAGACATGCATTGAGAAAGCATACATGCAAACCCTAAAAATGGCCTCTGAAGTTAGAACTTGCTAAAAATAGAAAGTTATCTGAATTTGCTCAAATTTTGCATGCAAGCAATTTGAAGGGCTCTAAACGCAGTGTAGCAGTCAAATTTTGAAAAACCCTAAGAAATAGGTCCCAAATTTGGTACTTACTAAAAATAGTAAGTTGTTAGAATTTAGTGAAAATTCAGTGGGAACCTGCCTAAAGCCTTCTAACTGCAATGCCAAGCTCAGATTTCAATTAGCCAATGACCTCAAATTAGCCCGAAGAATGAAAACCCTAATCTATCAAAATACTCTCCAGACTTAATCAAAATTCCAATCCAGGTCAAAAGATAGGTACATTACCAGAAAGATAGAACCAACAAAGAGAGACAGATGCAAGACCAAAGCCAAAAGACCCGAATGGAGCAAAAATTAGGGGGTCCCCATTCTAAATGGGGTGATGTGTGAAAAAGGTCACAATAATACTCATAGCCCCGATACTAGTATTTCATTAGGACTAAAACCCTAGGAAACATACTCATAGCCTTGGTACTGGTATTTCATAATGGAGAAACTTATACCAGTACAATCCTTTTCCCAATAGACTCAATTCCCAAAAATTTATATCTCATTCTGATATAGAAAAAGTACCTTTTGGTGCGTCACTAGCTTCGGGACCAGTAGCTTCAAGAACTCGCTCTTCCAGTATACTTCAGTTCTTGTTCTTATCTCTACTGATTTGAGCGTTTCTTAATAGCTCAAAGCCTCAAACTACTATAAACCCTCTATAATTAATTCTTAGTGGATGAGTGGTTAATTTCCCATCTACCAAGCTTGGCGTGTGTAACCTTTCATGTCTCTGTTTCACTTAACGTATTTTAAAATATTTGAAAAAGAACGGTTAAGAGGCACTTTCAACAGAACGAGCAGTTCTCATAACCTCTTCGAGGACCGATGGAGGTTTCATAATTGTTATAACCTTCTGAAAGACTTTGTCATTATGTATTCACCATATTGCTTTTAGAACAAAGCCTTTACCAATACTTGAGAGGAAAGAAGTTCTCACAACCTCGTCAAGGACTGACGGAGGTTTCAAAACCTTTACAAAGCTCTAAAATGACTTAACTTTAACTTGGCAGAACTTGAAAAAGTTAGGACAACTGCATTGGATGTTGACAACCTTTGTAGACTCGATATGAACAAAAGACTTTATGAAAAGGAACTCCAGTATGTTAGACAAGAGCAGGGTGTTAACAACCTGAGCAGGAGCCAACAACGTTACAAGCTCATAATTAGCCAACTTTCAAATAGAGAGCATATTTTTTAAGGGGATGAAAACTATAGTAACACAACCCTCGAGGATCAAATCTCTTCTTCCCAAGCCATTTCAGAGGAGGTGGATAGTTTCTATGCTTCCCTTTTCACAGTGGAAAATTTGTTGGTGTCTGCTGAGGATGATACTATCCTTGAATGTATTCCTTTAGTGGTATCTAGGGAGATGAATAACTTCCTCTTAAAGATTGTTTTTTTGGAGGAATTGGAAAGCATTGTTTTTTAGATGTAGAAAGGTAAGGCTCCTGGTCCTGATGGTTTCTCGATTCAATTTTTCCAAGAGTTCTAGGATATCCTTAAATTTAATTTACTGGAGGTGGTTTGAGAGTCTCGAACTAATAAGAAGATGCTCAAAGCAATAAATTCCATCTTCCTTGCTTTTATTCCTAAAAATGGAGTAAACTCCTTAGATTTCTTTTAGCTTATTATCTTATGTAATGTGACTTTTAAGATCATTACTAAGTTGATCACGAAAAGGTTGAAAAATTGTTTGGCAGCCTTCATCTCATTGGAGCAAGGGGGTTTTGTCAAAGGCCATCAGATTATGGATGGGATCGTGGTGGTGATGAAAGCGGTACACTCCATGTCCACTTCTAAGGAGAAATCCATGTTCATAAATTTGGATATGTCTAAGACTCTAAAGCCTATGAAAGAGTCAAGTGGTATTTTCTCTAGCGTATGCTTGTGGCTTTCAGCTTTCATCTGAATTGGATCTCTTGGGTTATGAGTTGTGTGACTTCATCCTCCTTCTCTATTTTGATTAATGGATCACCCACCCCTACCTTTTCAGCTTTGAGTGGTCTAAAAAAGGGAGATCCTCTTTCTATCTATCTCTTTATTTTACTGGCTGAGGGTCTTTGTAGACTATTGAGGTAGTACAAGGATATTGGCCTTGTCAAAGATTGCAGCTAGAACCAAAGATTAGCCTGTTAGACTTGAGTAAAAGTACAAAGCTGTGTCACACTTTTACAAAGGAAACAACCAACATTGATCTAACTTTTAAACTTGAATCACTAGAAAGTGGCATATATGTTTTGAATTTTGAAATGATGTAAACTAATAAAATGTGTATTTTTTTGTATATTTTATGTTTGTGTTTTTTTGATAAGATTAAAAAATTATTATATAGCCTTTTATAAATTAACACTATAATTTAGATGCTGATAAAATGCTGAAAAAATGACGTTTTATGAGACATCAAACTTTATATAGTAAATTTTCTTTTTTTTTTCCTTCAAATTTTTTGTGTATATTTGTAACTTGTAACTGTAGGGCATGGATATATTTTTTTCAATTTTAATAAATATACATTTTTAAATAAATATTTAAATGTGTGTATATTAAAACACGGTTGTTTCCACTCGACGCCAACTTTTATATTAAATATTTATCTAAAATAGAAAATAAATTATACTATCTTAATCTAGATTCTTTTAACTAGGGCATCATATTTTTTTTAATTTTTAAAATAAGTTTTAGTATTTTTCTTAACATGCAAATCAACCTAATATTTTTGTGATGATAACCTAATTTTAGTAAAAAATAAAAGTAAAATATAAATAATAATTGAACTATTAAAATAAGTATATATTTGAAAACTACACTTATGGATCTACCAAAGGGTAATTTTATATTTTAAAAAAAGGGTTATTTATATGAGTAAGATTTGTTGAAACATTAAATTTTTTAAATTATTTGATTTTTTAAGTAAATTGGCCTCAAAGCGGTGCTACATATGTGTTTAGCAAACAATTTTAGTTGGAAAATTTGTGGACATATTTAAATTATCTAGAATGAATCTTACTAGATCATATGTTTGACCAAAATTGATTTTTAGTTATAAATACTAAAATTCACTAGTGCTGATAAGTTGGTTGAAAGTGTGGCACAACTTTGTACTTTTACCCACTCACCTTCTATTTGTTGACAACACTGCTCTAATGGGATTGGCAAGAATTGATGAGGCAGTTAATTTCAGGAAGGCTCTTGAAACTTATATGGTTGCTTCTAGTGAAACGATTAATGAGCGCAAGTCAAGTATCATTTTCTTCAATACTCCTAGATTGATTTAGAACATAATTGCCCACATTCTTCATTTTCAGATTGGAGGCCTTCCTATGGATTATTTGGGTATTCCCCTTTCCCCTTTGTGTTGGCACCTTGAATAAGAGGCACTGGCAGTAGATCCTATACAAATTTTGAGCAAAGGTCAATCAATGAACTTTTTGGTGGCTACCTTTTGCTGGCACGTTGCCTATATTAACTTCTATCTTACAAGCTCTCCCTTTGTATGGGTTCATGGTTTTATCTGCTCTTAAAGGTTTCTTTAAGGAATCTGACTCCATTGCTATGAAATTCTTATGGCCTAGAAATCTTGAGCATCAAAAGTGGAGCTTAATGAGTTGGGATTAGGTGTGTAAACCCAAGGAGTATGGTGGTTTGGGTCTTAGGCAGTCTGGGTAAAACAATCTTTCTCTTGCTACAAAATTATACTAGAGGTGGTGTATTCATTTTGATCAGTCCTGGGGTTGTATTTTGAATTATAAATATTTTGGTGGTGTTGTTGATGAGGACATCCCACATATGGTTTTAGAAGGTAAAGGTTCCATGATCTGGAGTACTAGAAAAATGGGTACCACCCTCATTAAGGATGGTCTTTTTTGGATCATTAATAAAGGTGACCAAGCTCACTTTTGGTTTGATTCTTGGGATGGTCACCCACTGATCGTTTAGTCTCATCCTTATCTTCGAGCTTTAAGTGAAATTTTTGTGGAGGCTGGATGGTCTAATGTGGACAGCTTTAAATGCTCTTCCTTATTAGGGATCTCTGCAGTGTATCACTGTTGTCACTCTGCTGATTGGCTTAGAGGGGGATCTCATGAGGTGAGAATTTCCTTAGCTATAATTATTGCTAAGCGTCCTTTTTGTTCTTCTAAGGATAGGGATGTGTTGGCTTGGGGTAATGAGCCTAAAGGTACATGGTGGCATAGGGTTATGCAACTTTGCGTGGTCAATATGGGGAGTTGAGAGTGAGCCCCTGGTGGAAACGAATTTGGAATAAAAATGGATGGGCCAAGTGTAATTTGTTCATGTGGTTGTTAAGTCTAAATAAATGCCTCACTTGGGAGAATATTAGGAAAAGAGGATTTTGTGGTCGTTCACTTTGCTTTCTTTATGGGAATAGTAAAGAAAGCTCTAACCATCTTTTCTTCCAATGCTCCTTCTCATTTGCAATCTGGGGAATGTAGTGGAAGCTGTGGAAGAGATTGTTATTATAGGCTTCATCTCTACATGATCTTTGGGAGAACTTGGGCCTCACTCCAACTTTTGTATCCTTCCTTGTGGCAGGCGGGATTTGGGCCCCTCCCTAATCATCTAGTAGATTTAGCTAGAGAGAAATAGGTGGATTTTTAAGGATTGAAAGCAAGATGCCCTCCAAATCTGGTTCAAGGTTAAAAGTATGCTTAAGGAGACTATAGAGGCTAAGTTTGATCTGGTGAAGCACTTGTCCTTGATTGACTCTAGTATTTCTTCTCTCTTGGAGGTTTCTATGGTTTGAGAGGCTCAAGTTCATCGCCAGGCTCCAAGAAGAAGGTGTCCAAAGCTACTGGTATTGGTGGAGTGGGTCATTGTAGTAGGGGTTGTGATTAGTTTTTTCTCCATTTATATGGGGTGCATTCTAATAATCAAATGGAGGCTTCAGCTATTCTTAGGACGTTGGAGAGAGCTTGTGTGTTGGGTGAGAAGAAGGTGATTTGTGAAATGGAATCTATGATTCTTGTCTCTATACTAAACAAATAGGATTTCCAAAATTCTTCATGGAGATTGGGTGTGCTTGTTAAACAGATCCTTAACCTGGCCTTAAATTTTGAGTCTATTTGCTTTGCACATATTCCTCAGGAATGGAACAATGTCGTTGATTGTCTAGCTAAATGGGAATTTGATGATTTGGAGGAGCGGACTGTCTAGAAATGGGGTTAGTTAGATTGGAAAAATATTCAACAATTGGCTCAATTTATTGATGAGGATGAAAAAGATTAGATGTGCAGGGTTGGTTTGGTTGTATGCTCTCCAATGATGGGAGGATGGTTGGTGTGGTGGTCTTTTGGATACCAGTGATTTATCTTTCGGGCTTGAATTTGATATTAGTGTGAAGGTTTGGGGATTTTTTCTTCCCTTGTTGTAATTGTATGCTTTTCTTTTAATAAAATTTTCACCCCTATGGGTAAACCCACAAAACTGGTTTACAATTCCAGTGAGGAAGGAAAATTGCAA
>VDFB02058959.1:0-21118 GCA_007258455.2 Sequoia sempervirens
TCTATTTGTTATTCAATGTTGTTCAATTGTTTTATGATAGCAAATTGTTGAGTCTTTTTTAGCCAACAAGTAGTTATTGTAATTGTTGTTCCTATTATGTAAGAACAACTTTTGCAAGCCTCTTTAGTTGCAAGCTCTTGTTCCAGGCATGTATTTAGTAATTTTTGTTCCAGAAGTTTGAGAAATAAAATCACGAGCCTCCTTTGCCTTGGTATAACGTCTCAGATTTCCATTATTTGTGTTATGTTTTTGTGATCTTAATTTCAGCTTACATTGAAGTGTGTAGATGTATGTTGAGAAAGAGTTCTCTTAAGCGTTTGTCAAAGAATCAACCTTGTTCATTTCTTTAACTTAAGTTAGTCGTAGTTGAAATTCTTAATTAGAAAATCTCAGCTGCAACATTTGTGTTTTATAAACCTTGTGCTCTAGCTCATCAAAAAGATAGGCAACTGAGTTTTTAGTTTACTTTCTTTCAACACCATCAGCAAGAGGGAGCTTCCCCTCCTAATTTGAAAAGCAGTTTTATTGTGCATAGCTGTCCGTTTCAAATACGCATTCCAGAGGTGCAAATTTAAACGCCAACACTCTTTAAACAACCGTGTCATCGTCTTTCTTTACTCCCCTTCTCTTTGTCTACCATCGATCCCCCGTCATGATTCTCATTACTTCCCCTTTGTTTTTTAACAGGCACTGCCTCCATACTGAGCCGGAGTGGGTTATGCACCTTTGTCTTCATGCGTAAGTTCTCTATTTCTTCATCGACTCAATCATATGCCAATCACTCCTCTCTCAACGCGTGTCTCCCGAGTCTCATCGCTTTTCCCTATTCACTTGGATCTGCTTCGATGTTTAATTCTTAGCATCGATTCCAACTTTAAATCATTTTTTTGAAAATATGCATTTTCATGGGCGACGAGGGAAGGCTTCAGTGTATTTTGCTTTTCCACGCCGCCTCCCTACCTTCTCTAACCGCGCCCTCCTCCTTCCTTTACTCGTGTCTCTCCCCTTGATATCGGGCGTTGAACACCTTTTGATCTGCCTTTCAATTTTTTTTAAATGCCCATACACGCTTCCGCTGTGACCTTTGGAATATTCCCTATACAATGATGCGCTACTCCCAGATGGCCTTTTGTCTTCCATTTACTTTATCGAAGGATATTTGGATATAAAACGTATTAACAAAGAATCCCCTTTATTTCACATAGTCACTTCATAATAGCATTAGAATTAATCATGACCGCCACAAAATATGAAAATCATAATGATATATTGGAGAACATTAATAAGCTTCTTCATTTCGATTTTTCCCATGTCCGTTCACATATTCTTCTTGTGTTATTTTTTCTGATTTTATCCCTTTTGCCTCTTATAAAATCATTAATGCCAATAATATCTTCGGTAGAATAATTAAAATCAAATTGGAATGTCGGTCCAACTCTCTTCAATCCGTTATCAGAATTAGGTTAAACAATTTGCAAAAGAAGAAAACAAAATAAAACCAAACTTCGCTTGAATGGAAGGTAGCAACAAAAGAGCCATGTTTGAAATCTTTTGTCGGATGTCTTTTAGTCTCTTGACATTGTCTTCTTTGGAACAGTTCCATGCTGCAATCGAACCTCGATTCTCACAAAGATCCCATTTTGTCTACTATAATCTGCCTTCACACAACATTTTCTTCAAACTACCCTCTACCCAACAAAGATTCTGGAAGATGCACCCTCATTATCTTTTCCACCCACTTCCTCTCAGTGGAAGAGATTTGCACACCTTCTACCCAACCTCATCTCTGCTGGAGGATAGCAGTTACAGACTCTCTTTCACACCTGCAACAAACTTTCTCTTCCAGATGAACATGTAGCATGTCACTTTGTTCAACAACTAGTTGTCCATATGTTGGCTTCTAGTCTACACGTGTTTTTAACCAAAAAGAAAAACTTCAAAAAATAAATAATACTTAAGTTTAATAGGTCATATTGATGGTGGAACAAAAGATTTAGATTGTCCACATCCCTAGCTGTATGGCCATATAATTTTTTGTACCAACATGGCAACTACATTGTCATGTCAACCCCTAAAATTAGGGTGCACCACTATTGAGCCTTTTTCCCTACTCTTGTATTTTGTCCCGACCTTTCCCCATAAAACTGACATTTGATGGAACACTCTTCCTTATAACAAATGATATAGAATCAAGATTTGATTAACTAATTAAAATCAGCTCACTCATGGGTGCTAGCTTCTTCAGATGAATGTGCCTTTCTTACCAAGTGAGAACATGACTAGAAAGCTTTTAATAAGCAAAAGAAATATGTTGTTCTTCAATTCGGTTATGGGAGTTGAAATATACCTCTAATTAGGGTGGACTATTTGTCATTTTTCTTACATTGACTTGTCACCTCACAGGGTGTGATGTCCCCCTTAGCTTTGCTTTAAATGGCGGTTGAGTTGGGGTCCTAGTGGAGTATTTTTGTTACTGCTCTCTTCCATGGTCTTTAGGAGGCTCAGACCTGTCTTCATCATGTATTATAAGTGCCTCCAAAGACAACCTAAGTTTACCAGTAAGGACCTACATGATCTCCACTTTATCAAGCTTCCCCATTGATTGGAAGATGCTTGCATTATCCACCCCCAACTTCAGTAATATTGCTTATGGATCTTGTTTCTGGGCTATTTCTTCCATTTCTTCAGCCTTCTCTTCTCTGAGTTGACAGTTCCAACTTCTAATGGAAGCCTCCCACCACAATGGTAGTAACCTGTTTCAGCACTTGCTTTTCCCAACATAGCCAATGTCATCAATTGCAACCTGTAACACAAGAATCAATACTCAAGGAACAGAAATGGCTCTGACACCAATATGATCTCCAGTTTGGTTAGGTAGATTGAAGTTTAGATCAATAATGCAAATTGTCTTATCTAGTCTAATCACTGATTTATGCAGAATTACTGTTGTGACTTTTCCATGCATCTTTGATAAAAGAGTGGCCTCGTCACATGAGTTAAGCAAAGAAGCAAAAGATAAACATATAAACACACAAAATTAGTATTACCCTAGAGAAACCTGGTGTTGAAAATTCCAACAAGTGCTGTTCTGCTGTCATTACACTATCACCAAAAAAATGCAAGGTTACAAGCTCACGAGCCTCTGGCATACAACCAAACGCCTAGATGGTTTCTAGGGCTTTGTGAATGTTTGCATCAGAGATTTGACATAGATGACACTAAATCTACATTATAACTGATTTGATTCAGACCACCTATCTATCTATTTGTCTATTGCCTCCTTTAGATCCCTAGATGTGACAATTTCCACACGCACACTCCTTTAAGGGCAAGCCTAATAAAACTTATTATGCCCATAGTAAATACAAATTCCTGTGGGTTGTATCAACCAGAAAATAAAAGCCTAAAGAGAAAGCAGTAATCCTGGGAACTCTACCCAAACATATGTTTTGAAGTTTCATCTCAAAAACAACAAAAGCTGGTTCAATGATGAGAAAACATGCAAGGAACTTATGATAAACTAGTGTCATGTTTGATAATACTTAAATAATTGTTGAGGTTTGAGAAGCAAAACAAAAAAAAACAAACCCTACTCATAGTTTGAACTTATTCAAGCTTAATTCAATAAAACCAACCCACACCTAGATGAGCTATTTGAGCACACTAAATGTGTAATAATATGCAATCCCCACAATCTTTTCTTTCAAAAAAACACAGGAGTGCCATAAGCACATAAACCTCAATGGCATAAACACATAACCCTAAATGAACAAATCCTAGGTGAGCCGCCAAGCCACCTCAACAAGCAATATCCCTTACTCCCTCAATTTTTGACTTCATGACCAAGCTCTGGGTAACAGGACCTTACGAATATAGAGAGTCGAGAAATATGCAAACTATAATACCATCTCGTATCACTAAGAGACTCCTTCCAAGTTCCAAGACAAGTTCCACTATGCTTCCTCTTCCCACAAGGATTCATGTCCCTTTTATATAAATGGGTGTCAGATGTATAAGCTATACCTTATATATCTTGCCTGGTACGTGACACTAATATCCCTTTTATGCTGGAGTTACAAAATGGTCTTGTGGTAATTGCAAAAAAGTTAGATTCCCAATTGCAAACACGATGTGACATGATCTAGTTTCTGTATCTAAATGTACCAGAAAGACCCCATCTTTTCTGAGATGCAAAGCCAGCTGATCAATTTTTATTACTGCTGTCTTAAAAGAATCGTCACAATATAGGGTCAATGCCACATCTCCATGTGATTAGACACAAAATGATACAAGTTTGGAAAATGCAGTTGGGTCATGTGAAACGAACCAACAAACTATGCTTCTATTTTGAACATAAATTTAGTCGAATACAAATAGCAAGCACCTTAGCAAAGGAGAGACAGCATAAAAGAGCAATAAGAATCTTAGTGGGAATCAGGATCCAAGTCACGTCCCCAGAAAGGACCTCCAAAGAAACACTATTCTTACCAATTGAAAAAATCAAAATTAAATGACCTCGGCTTCTTCTACACCTGCAATAGATAATTAAAGTTCTAAATTCCAGCTTGTTACAACAGGCCTCATAACAGATTTACATAAGATAGCTGTCCATCCTTTATATCTAATTACTAAGGACCATATGTTGGGACTGATTGCATGCATGCTGAATTAAGCTTAACCTAACTGACTGCATGCTGCATTGAGCATAACTGTGAAATACATCTGGTCATAAGGATATCAACCATTCAACTGAGTACCAAAGGCCTCACTTCTATTAATTCATCACCATCCCAAAAGAAACGGCCATCACATTTTCTTGCTTGATGTTGTCAGGGGAATACTACAACCGGAAGATTTGTAATCTCAATCTATGACCTGGATACTGAAAGGATACGGTAAAAGTTGATTTCATATAATTTGCTTGATGCAAGTTAAATTGTCAATTGTGTTTTGGCAGAATTTAAGTTTTGATGAAAGCTAAAATGAACAAGCTACAAATCTTAGGAATACATTACATCAGTATAAACAAAAGACCTGCAATACCCTGTTCTTCCTCACCGTATCCCAGCCCCTCTCTTCCAAATTTCCGATCTTAAGATGTCTATTAAACATAGGCTTGCGCTTGTCAACTTAACAATACTAAGGGATTGTTATGGTTCATTCTTGTCCTCTGCTTGTATGAATTTCTTAATCAAACTTTCAGAATGAATTTATAGGATGAATTTTTACATGGCTTTTTTTAAGGTTTATATCATGAAGACAAGTTGCTTCCCATTTCTACAATGTTTATATTCTGGGATAGTGGATGGTTCAACTGTCAAGATAGAATAATTACCGATATGACTATTCTGTGCTTGCAAGTAGCAATTGTTTGACTTTTCCACATTACTATTTCTTGTAAGGACTATAATAAATTTATGCTCAAGATCAAAACACCTTTCATGATAAAAACTTCAGTGTCGTGTCTATGCAAATATAAGTTTTCTTAGAATATGAAAAAAAAATAAGGATCAAATAGACAAGAATACAAAGGAGGTAGCACCATTTTAACAGATGAGGATATTGAACAAACTTCCAATGACTCATATCCTGAAAATGAACTAGATAGTGAATAAACAAGAAGAAAAATGTTTCCAAAATGCAAATGCCGAACAGCTTGAAAAAATTAACTCCTATACAGAAAGCTTCTTCATTTCTTTTTCCAGAGCATTAGCTCTCACTAGACTCCCAATTGTGTTGATTGCAAGTTTAAGGTCATCAAGAGGGTTGCCAGGCACAACAGTTTTGTAAAGGTAACTGTCAAAAGTCATCTTCTGCACGTAATCATCTGCACACATCTCCACAAAGGCTTCTCTCGCGGGGTTTGATCTATAGAATACCTTCTGAAGAATGTCCAAAACTTTGTAAGTGGGCCAATACTGCTTATCCCATTTTTTAAGATACTTTCTCAAAACAGATTCATCAATCATCCTAGCCCCATTTTCAGATCCTTCAATTATAGCCTCTGCACACATTCTTCCAGACTTTGCAGCGAAGTATATTCCCTCACCAGAACACTTAGTCACATATCCAGCAGCATCTCCAACCAAAGCAACCCTTCCCTTAACCCTCCTAGGCCTCGGATGCTCAGGAATAGGATGTGCTTCTACCTTTATTATCTTCCCCCCTTCAATCTTCTCCTTAGCTCTATTCCTAGTAGCCAACTGGTACTGTTTAATGGCAGGCTTGTTAATCACAGTCCCTGTCCCCACTGCTACATGATCACATTTAGGGAACACCCACCCATAGAAATCAGGAGAAACATCATCTCCAACATACATTTCTGCCAAATTCTCATAGTAAACCATCTTATCCTCGGGAATTTTAATCCTCTCCTGGAAAGCAATGGCATAATCATAGTCCCCCGCATCAATGTTTTTTGCCACTCTGCTATTAGCCCCATCTGCACCCACGACAGCATCAACTTCCAAAGTACAGGGCTTTCCCTGGAGAGTCTTTTCATCGTAGGAATTATAATGCAATACATATGGACTATCGCTGTTCTTAGGAATGTCCATTTTCATGAACAGCCCATTAATCACGGTGGCACCATTTTTAGCTGCTCTTTCTCTAAGAAAACTATCTAAAACCTCCCTCCTAACCATCCCAATATACTCATTCTCTTTCAAGGTCCTACCCACATCAACTGCCACATTGGAAGGGGAAATCATTTTCATTTTAGTGACCCTTCTATCAATTATATCCAAAGGAAGGTCAAACTCACCTACCATGCAGAGAGGGATTGCACCCCCACAGGGCTTGGCATTGTCCAGCTTTCTTTCAATAAGAAATGTTTCCACTCCACCTTTGGCCAATGTTTCAGCTGTACTGCCCCCTGCTGGTCCTCCTCCCACAACAGCCACTCTCAACTTCCTTCCTTCCAGCTTTTTCCCCCCCGCTGCTGCATATACAACTAAAGCCGCCCCTCTTTTTGCAGCCAAATTTGGCAGCCCCCTGCCCTCCACGTTTGACCACCTCCAAAAACACCCACTTGAGAAAATGGATTGACTATCCCTTAAAACTTCGGATCCACTTCTCAACCCACTGAAACTCTTCCAAATTTGTCTTCTGGCAGCTTCAGAACTTAATGTGCGACCTTGACATACTATCCTCGATAAGGGCTTAGAAAGGCTACAATTTTTTGTGGGTATTGCAGGGGTTGCTGAAAATTGGGCTGCACTGGCAGCCATTGTGATTGCAGGAGCAAACAAGAGTTGTTCTCTCTTAACAATACTGCGACAGCTGAAATTTTAGTCTCTGTTTAATTAAACCTCGCCTCAATAGGACGAGATTCCCAGTTCATCCGATGTGGCATATACCCGTGGCCTGATTGAACAAATAAGAATAAGGAGATAAGGTAGAGTTTTAATATACCCGTGGCTCGCTGATCGATTTTTGCTTCATATCGAATATTTTTGGATATTAAGAATACTTCCTTTAAGTGACTCCTCATCCTTTTTGTTAACTTGCATCGACTTCAAGGTTTTAGTGTTGCCACGTTGTGAAGTGGCTTCAGCGTGCTAACCTTATAGATATTTCTGTCTGTGTTAGGGGAAACGTACTAGTAGCCGATAGGGCTAACTTTGTGCAGAGTGCAGAGTGCAAAATAGGTCCAATTTCAATTTTTTTTTTATGGGCTTCTTCGTAAGCGAGTTAGGACCTTGAAAAGAAAAATTTGGCTTCTGGGTATTTAAAACACGCCTTGTGGAACCCGTAAAGCAAAAGGTGCTCAAAAAGGGTGTTTTTTTACCACCGTCCCCTACATCTTCACCATTTCACCTATACCCGTTCATTACAAATCCAAAAAAAAAATAAAAAATTGTCTATAACCAATTATCATTTCACCTATTTCAAGTCACGTTTGTATTGGGGGCCCATCAAAATATCACGTGGGTCCGTTAGGAGGTGGCCCCTTTACCATCAACCTCATCACATTAAAATGTTCTCCACGTGCCTCATATTCCTTCAGCAAACCATGCATATGAGTTAACCACGTACCCCTTAAGCCTTCATTAAACCACGCGTACGTGTTAACTTAACCGCGGGTTGTTGGGCAGCTTTAAGCCCTATAGTCTTCATCTCCCGCGATTTCTTTCCAGAATGTTCCCCGCCGCAACCATGGTTCCTCTCTCCCGCCACAGACTTCTACTCAGCGACCACGGCGACGACCTTCCTTCGGCTACAGGTAACGTCTCCACCTCTTTTCACCTGCAAGATTGCTTGTTTAATAGTGGAATTTTGTTGGGTTGGACGGTGTTTGAGTGCATTTTGACATCTTTTAAAATCATTTCTCTGTATGGCATGAAAGGTTTGAATGTAATCATTTTTTTTACATGTGACTGCCGACTGGTAGAAAAATGGACCCTCGTGAATTACTCTGTCTACGTCATCGACTTTTTGACTGCTATGCCTTTTTTTGACATTATTCTATGAAGTAATCACATGTAATGTGATTTAAACAAGACCTCGATAAGCGAGTTTTGACCAAGTACATAATGGAATTTCAGGTATATAATGGGATGCGCCAATCTTCAAAGATTTTTTTCATTTTATCTTATATGGGGTTACATAAAAGCGTCACCTCTTTTCACCGCGGGTGCTTGTTTTAGTTAGATTTTGTTGGGTTCCAGCATTATTGATGCATTTTGGTTTTCAAACTCATTTCTCGCATGCCATTAAGGAGTTTGGTAATCGATTTTATATTTTACACATGTAACATTTGGTAGACATAAGGATGAACCACCATTGAATTATTATATAAATTTGGCATTTTAATCAAAACCAAAGATCTAATTTATGGAAGGCTGCGAGAAAAGCGTCTCACCTCCTCTTCACACCGCAAGATTACTTTTCAAATTAGTTTTTGCGATTATGGTAATGTTTGAAGCTGCTGGTTTAGCATTTGGGCATTATTCCTAAAATCCCCTCTACATGGAGTCTAGAGCTCTGCAGTAGTCCTTAGGCTGCTTTCGGTTGTCATATAAATGGGTTGCAACCCCCCAGAGCTTTGCGCCGAGTCCACCAGCCTCATTGCCTCTCCTTTTGACCCTTTCATTAATTGCATTGTTTTTCCCATCCTTCCTCCGTCCCACTGTATAAGTGATAATGATGAGAAATCATTACGCCTCATGGCTTGAGGTTTTGGTAGCACTCACTTGGGTTTTGATTAAATTTGGTCTAATTTGGTTGATTGGTAGACATCATATTACTTGTTTCTCACTTACACAGTTACACTGCAACATCAGAACAGTCCACTTTATCCAAATATTTGTTTCTAATTTCATTTTGGATGGACCAGCAATGAGTCTGAGATCTATACATAATAGTCCACAATTTCCCAAAAATTTGTATCTTAAATTATTGGTAAATATTTGAGAGAAAATTAAATAAATATTGGACCAAACTCATGCTGCCACTTGCCAATAGTTTAATAGGTTAAGCAGTGCACCAAGCTTTCAGATTTAGCCTTAATCAACGCTAATTAATGTAATCTAGGTATACCTCCTTTGAATAATCCACCAGATGAGAGGAGGGAAATAAATAATGTTAACATACCATTGTTTTCTAATGAAGTGGAGCATGTTAAAATTTCAAATGATCTTTTTCTTCATCAAATGAACCAGATAATTTTCATTGAAATTGCTTTAGTTTTCAGATTTTTCGTTATTATCAAATGAAAGCTTCCCATAAAATGGATCTCTTTGCCCATAGGCAAAGAGCCTAGCAATGCAGACTGTGAGGACTCTATAACAAATGAATTTTCTCATAAATTTCCACAAGTATAAATCCAGAATTCTGATGGTTGCTTGTTGAATTCTAAAACTTGGGTAATTTTTTATTTTGGTTTAACTGTGAAAAGTGTAGTAAACTATTATATGTTACTTTTCAATAGTTTCACATAATGGTTTAATTTATGCATATAATTGTATTCATAGCCATGTATATGAAATCTAAATCATATAATAGAAACAATTTGGAGAATTGAATTCTAAAATATGAATAATCTGATGGGTGGTATACCTATATCTATATAAGACTGTACATATATATATATGTATGTATGTATGTATGTATGTATGTACGTACATACATACATACATATATACATACATACATACATATGTATATATATATATATCAGATTATATGTATATATATATATGTATAATCTTATATGGATAATAATGGTGTAAATGAGGAAGGAAGCCGCAGGAGATGAACACTTTAGGGCTTAAAGTTGTTCAGCAACCTGTGGTTAAGTTAACATGTACGTGTGGTTTGATGAAGGTTTAAGGGGTACGTGGTTAACTCATATGCATGGTTTGATGAAGGAATATGGGGCACATGGAGAACATTTTAATGTGATGAGGTTGATGGTAAAAGGACCACCTCCTAACGGATCCATGTGATATTTTGATGGGGCCCCCATACAAACGTAACTTGAAATAGGTGAAATGATAATTGGTAATAGGCAATTTTTCATTCAACACACAATTGGTTGGCAGGAAAATTAAAATGTGAAAGTCAATCACCACAATTCAATGCATTCAATATACACATTGTAATGATTTTATAAGAGGCAATTTCCAGTGTCATTTTCACTATGAATTTGCATATGCTTTCACAGCATATCCTCTACAAAATTTAGGCATAGATGGTCACTGCAAAATGAAATGACAGATTGTTTTCCACAAAAAATTCAAATTTGAAACTCACCCACCACATTTCAATTTACCCATTCGAATGATTTTTTAAGAGGGAATTCCCACTATCATTTTCATTATGAATTCCCCCTGCTTTCACTGAATATCCTCTACAGACTTCAGAGCTTACTAAGGCAACTTTTGCACATTCCTCTTAAAAGGAAGCTTATTCATGTTGGTACACTCAGAATAAGTAAATTCATGTTTTTATTTATCAGTATACCGGATTTACATTTATGTTGTCTGTTTCATTGTTCAATATACTCTTTTATATTTATGAACTCAATGTCTACATTATTTTCAGCGATACATTATTTTCCACTTATTTTATGAGTTTCAATAATTAGATTACATATTTGTATATACATTTACGTATACATGTACATGTATATGTATATACAAATATATATACACATGTATATGCATATGTATGTATGAATGTATATGTATACATGTATATTTATATAGATATACATATATTTATTGAAAGTCGTGGCACGAAGTATTTGCACAATACACACTGTCAAATAAATTCGTGCAACGACTGTCACTAATTATATGTATATTTATATAGATGTACATGTATATGCATATAGATATACATGTATACATATACATATATGTATATATATGTCCATTCTATTGCACTCTGCCATATATGGTGCCATCATATGTAATACACACTATTATTTTCAGCTTCATACCAAGGATCAAAACATTTTGGATTTTAATGCTCCAATCAAAACTCTTATTGTTGTGGATGCAATATTGTATGGATGATTTGATGTGGGAATGTTATGAGTACCGAGTACTACCCCCGTTTATTACAATTATTTTGCAGGCAAGCAAGAGCGTGGAGAGGTGAAACAAGCATGTGGATTATCAACATACCAACAAAGCTGTGTTTGTTAACACAACAAACTCTTTAGGGACATTTTGCTCTGAATGCTTCTTGATATATTTACATTTTATGGTATACACATGTTCTTAAATAAATACTTTTCTTATTAGATGCTTATTTCATTCCAGGAATATATTTATTGGCATTGGTCTCTTAATGGCAGGAATGCGAGGATTTATCCACAATCAACATAAGACATTCAGCGTTAATGACAGGTAAAGTCTATGACTTTTCTTTGGCAATGACCTAGTAATACTGAAAAAATGTGTATTTTTTTATATATGGTTGTAAGTTAGATGAAATGAGCAATAGTATACAGTAATTATGAGATTGGTTAATATTAGATTAATTATATGTCTGCATGTATATATATATATATATATATATATCGATAGGTATATATGTACATACATATATATGGTTATGCATATATGTATGTACATATATAGCTATATATATGTGTGTGTGTGTATGTGTATATATATAATTAATCTGATAATTAACATGTAGTTCCATTAATTTTTGATACTGATAATTGATAAGAGTATATCATTGTCTTCATATGCCTTCATCAAACCACGTGTATGGGTTTACGTAACAAAGTTTTGTGATTATTTTATATTGACAAAGAGTGAAACATAGTGTAATTAGTGAGAACACAGAAAATAGAAGGCTGAAACCATCATCAAACATAGAAGGCATACAAATTTGAGGTTCCAATAACAAACAACAGCAGCATTAGGACATTTTATAATCATATCATAGTTATATTTTGATTCAAACTGCAATAATTGATTGGGTTGTGCGAGAGAAAAAACATTGCTCAAACATACTTGAAACATAACTACATCAACATTATCACATCTTATAATCATATCACAGTTATAATCATTATCATCAACTATCCATATTTCTAGGAAAAGGTGGCGGTGTGATATATCCGCCAGTAGCTGAGTCAGGTCCACTTGGAGGAGGTGATATTTGGTTAATACCTCCTTGAATGCATGTTGCTATTTGAGCAAGTAATGCCTGGCTTGCATCAGCAGTCAATCCCATTTGTTGTGAGCCACTTCCAACTTGCATATTGTTGATGGCTGCAAAGGCTGGTGTCAAAATGCTCATCATATCAAGTAGGATAGGATGATGGGTGGGTATAGGATCCCCCGCTGTTGACTTACGTTTTCTCTTCTCTGCTTGTTTTGCTTTCTTTTCTGCTTCCTTTTGTAGATGTTTAGCCTTGGCCTGCTCTTGTCAAATGGCTTTCTCTTGCATTCTTATCATTTTTTGCTCATCTTCTATCGCTTTCCTTGCTTGCTTCTCAGCCCTTGCTACTTCCTTTATAATTGCTTCTGCTTCATGGTCTGCCTTTCTCTGCAACATCTGCTCCTTACGTTGCTGCAACTCCTCTTGCCTTTTCTTCTCTACCTCTTGTTGGCTGAACAATTCAATGAAGGCGTCAGATGTTAGTACTTGGGACCCCCTACTAAGGTGAAGCACTCCCGAACGACCTCTCTGTGATGTTCCTTGCACCCTCTGCATTGGAAGTTTCAAGAATTTTCTTATTGGTCTTGTTGTTTGCAATCCATCATGTGGGGTGCATGGCACAAACTCAGCTTCTTCCTCACTAATAGCATTGTCATCTTCACTTTGACCATCACTATGCTCTTGCCAATTCCTTGCATTAGTGAAGTAATGTATTACTTCAGCTAGATCAACGTGTGGTGGGGAAGGCATAGAGAGGTTGACTTCTTTCTCAATTGGATTTATTTGCACTCCAAGGTTTGTGGCTGCTTCATGCATCCATTCCGATTGGCTAACTTGAGTTGGCAAGCTCAGGCCTGTTGATGTAGTGGTTGTATCTTCAGTGGAGGGTGCAATAGCTGATTGAACTTCTGGTTGGAAATCTGCTAAAACTTGTTGGATTTCTGGTTGAATGTGTGTTGTAGCTTCATCACCCCCATTGCATTGTGCTGCAACACCACTTGCCACTTCCCTTACATCATACTCCCTCACAAAACCATCTATTACATCCTCATTGTAACCAAGAAGATGCAAGCATGTCTCTGCTGCCATAACATCGTCTTCAGTTTCCATTGTGACTGGTTCATCTTCAGTTGTAGGAGTTGCAACATCATCTTCAACAACATAGCCCTCACTTGGGCCCATGACGTTGTCAAGGGCTGACCGATTAAGAGGCCATATTCCTGTTCTGCGGAACCCACTGATAATGTTACTTGGTTTCAAGGCTTTTCTGAAAGCTTGGCTTGCAAGACTTGCCAACTCTTCACGTCCAATATCAATATGTGGGTTTGCAGCCTGCCAAATAGTTCTTTCCTCTTTGAAATATGCTTTGAATGGAGCAAAAACGCTGACATCCAATGGCTGCAGCTTGTGACTGGTATGAGCAGGCAGCGTTAGCAGGTCTATTCCTAATTTTTGTGATTGCTCAATGGTCTTGAAAGCTACATGGCTGCCATGACCGTCAAAAATGAAAAGGGCCCGATTTGTCGGTGAAACCCCACCGGGGATATTTGCTGCAAAATGGTCTAACCATTTGAGAAATAGTTCCTTTGTCATCCACGCATGTTCTTGGACTGCCATCAATGCCCCAACCTCACATTTAAAGATATAGTTTTGCATGTGCCTCTTTGATTTAAACAAGTAGAACCCGGGAATGCTTATCCCAACTGCACTTACACAAGCCAACACTGTGATCCACTCTCTACTTTTTGAAACTAAATGTGGTACACATTTTGTACCCAATTTGGCAATAAATCTCATGCCACAATTCCTTCCAGCCTGAATACCAGTCTAATCACAGTTCCATATTCGACCTGCTCCATACTGGTTAAGTTTGATCAGGTTCTTGAGGTTGTCGTAGAATGCTTGCACAACAGAAGAACGAACCATAATCGCTGTCACTGTCCACTCCTTCAGCTGTGCTGATTGTCAAATCTGGGTGCCTTCTTCGAAATCCTGCCCATCATGACCTCCCGGGGACCCCATTTGTGAAAGGATTGGGTCGACTTGCTGCTATATGGGAAACAGTGGCTTGCAGTTGATTTACTTGCAGTCTATGGCCCAATCTTGCCATGTCCTTGCACCATTCGACAACTTCAGTCTCCTCTTCGGTTAAAATTGTACGTGAACCCCTCCTCTTTGTGGTGGTTTATACTAACAGCCATGCCCTCAAACTGCTAGGTGGCATACCCCACTTGATTGTTGCTGCCCTGATTGACATGTTGTTTTCTTCAACACTCTTAACTGCTCCTTCCATATCAGCATATGTCCACTGCCTAATGGGTACAGGTGAGGGCAGTTGCACAGCAGGTTGAACATTTGGCTGAACAGGAAGTTCGGCTTCTGTTGTGTTGGTGGCTTCATCTGTAGAATCAGGAACATCTTGTGGGTTGGGATTTGCAAGAAATTCTTCATCGGGTTGTGTTTCAATGAAGTGCACCCCACGAGTTACTCTAATTGCACGTTTTCCTCTTCCTACAACCCTTGTAGTCCTTCTAGCAGGTGCCATAATTTTCCAGTTAACCTACACAGACAGTAAAAATTGAATAACTTGTTAGTGCAGCAAAGAATAACATGAGATTAGTTCATAGAATAATGTCAATAGAAATCATAGTGCTCAAACATTAACGATGCCCAAAAAAATAGTGTGTTAAAAAAGCAATCTTGCAGGTGAAGAGAGGTGGAGACTTAGTATATGAGAATTCCCTCTTAAAAAATCATTCGAATGGGTAAATTGAATTGTGGTGGGTGAGTTTCAAATTTGAATTTTTTGTGGGAAACAATCTGTCATTTCATTTTGCAGTGACCACCTATGCCTAAGTTTTGTAGAGGATATGTTGTGAAAGCATATGCGAATTCGTAGGGAAAATGACACTGGAAATTGCCTCTTATAAAATCATTACAATGTGTATATTGAATGCATTGAATTGTTGTGATTAACTTTCACATTTGTATTTTCCTGCCAAACATGGTGTGTTCAATGAAAAAATGCTTATTCCAATTATCATTTCACCTATTACGAGGTATGTTACGAGGTGGTCCCTTTTCTATCAAGCTCATCACATTAAAATGTTCTCCACGTGCCCCATATTCCTTCATCAAACCATGCATATGAGTTAACCACGTACCCCTTAAGCCTTCATGAAACCACGCATACGTGTTAACTTAACCGCAGGTTGCTGGGCAGCTTTAAGCCTTAAAGTCTTCATCTCCTGCGGTTTCCTTCCTCATTTACACCATTATTATCCATATAAGATTATACATACATATATATATCAGATTACATATGTACAGTCTTATATAGATATGTACCACCCATAAGATTACATATGTTAAGGTCCATGTCATTTGGATCAAGATTTCCATGATCCAAAATGTTGATGAAGAAAAATTGCACAGTTTTATCCAGAAATCTTGATTAGTAATGTCATGGACTGTGGAAACAAAATGTTATTAAGAGGCGGAGACGTTTTTTGCAGCTCCATATAAGATTAAATGAAAAAATCTTTGAAGATGAAGTAGCTTATTATATACCCAATAAATTTCATGATGATAATTGGTGAAAATTTCATCAATGTTCTATTTAAATCACATTACATTTGATTAGTTCATAGAATAATTTCAAAAAAAGGCATAGCAGTCAAAAAGTCGATGGCATAGACAGAATAAGACAGAATAATTCACGACATAATAAGACAGTCAAACCCTTCATGCCATACACAGAAATGATTTTTAAAGATGCCAAATTGCAATCAAATGCCATCGAACCCAACAAAAATCCACTATTGAACAAACAATCTTGCAGGTGAGAGAGGTGGATCAAATTTGTACTAGTCACATGTAAACTCTACACGGCTTGATATGAGGAAACAGTACATGGCATGACTATATATATATATATATATATATATATATATATGTATGTATGTATGTATGTATGTATATATATATATACTTCTTAATATGTATGTATGTATATGTATACAAGTTTGATAAGAATATCCATGAGAATAAAAGACGGAATAATTCCGCAGAGGATCATTTTTCTGTGGCTGGAGTCCATGTAAATAGAAATGATTAAGTCAAAACCTTCATGCCATACCACGGAAATGATTTTGCAAGATGCTTAAGTACAAATTGACACCAGGATTCTTACCAGATTTATATATATATATATACATATAACTCTCCTTACAATGCCCTATGATGAGAGCCACTTACATTTCCATATCCAGTTATATATATATAAATGCTATGATGATCTGTACACATTCTTATCAAGATTTTATATACATATATATATACAATCTACTTTGATAGAATACGTGTATCAGGTTATATATACAATCTGCTATGATGAAACCCCAGCCATTATTAAAGACGAATTTAGAATATAACTGTGATATGATTAAAAAATGGTTGATGCTGATGTTATTATATTTGATGTATGGTATAATGCTGCTATTATAATATTTGATTTATGATGAATGCGGGTGAAAAAAATGTAACTATGATATGATTAAATAATGGATAATGCTAAGTTGAACAATTGACTGAAAGCAAAATTATTGGTATGCTTGAAAATAATGTAAACACTGAGTACATAAATATAAATATAATGCAACTACGATATGATTAAAAAATGCTAAGTTGAATAGATGAGTGAAAGCAAAATTATTTGTATACCTAAAATTAATGTAAACATTGAGTACATAAATATGTCAGATTATATTGAACAATGAAACAGACAACATAAATGTAAACATTAAGCCTATTAATAATGTAAACACTGAATATATTGAATAAATAAGATATTATGCCTGATAAATATAAAAGAGTATATTGAATAATGAAACGAACAACAATATTGAATAATGAAACAGACAACATAAATGTAAACATTAAGCCTATTAATAATGTGAACACTGAATATATTGAATAAATAAGATATTATGCCTGATAAATATAAAAGAGTATATTGAATAATGAAACGAACTACAAAAATGTAGAATAGTATGGCTAAAAAAAATGTAACCAGTGAGTAGTTAAATAGAAACATAGAAACATAATTTACCATGATTCTAGATTAACCATGAATATTGAAATAGACAACATAAATGAAAATAATGTAAACAAAAACATGAATTAACTTATTCTGGGTGTACTGACCTGAATAAGTTCCCTTTTAAGAGGAATGTTCAGAAGTTGCCTTAGTAAGCTTTGAAGTCTACAGAGGATATTCAGTGAAAGCATGGGAGAATTCGTAATGAAAATGACCGTGGAAATTCCCTCTTAAAACTTCATTCGAATTGGTAAATTGAATGCATTGAATTGTGGGGGGTGAGTTTCAAATTTGAATTTTTTGTGGGAAACAATCTGTCATTTCATTTTGCAATGGCCATCTATGCCTGAGTTTTGCCGTGGCCTTTAGGAAATCAATTTTATATTTGGTTTAATTGTAAAAATAGGTGGCTCTATTAAATTCAGTCAGATATATGAACTATACTATGTTTTTTGGTATATTAGGGAGCCTTACACCATTAACTGTTTATGCAGGTACCAGAGTTATTCAGGTTGTGCTTAGAATGCTTCGAGGGATGTGTGGAGTACGATTATTTTTGAGCATTAGCTTATAAAGTTGTTCAATGATTTGTATTATGTCAGAATGTGGACCATTAACTGTTTATAATGTTTTAAATTATGTGACATTGTGCACCAGTAAATGTTTATGTATAGATGTAAATACAATGCACTAGAAGCTTTAAGCCACTTGCATGGAGTGGTTATTATAGAAGCATTAGGTAAATGCCTTTTTCTAATTCATGGTAGCTTTATTTTTGTACAGAGTTAGGCATGTTAAGAAACATAATTAATACCCGATATATGTTTAAATTTCATTTTGTTAGTTTCAGTTTGGAAACTAAATTGAAGTGAACATATCTTGATTATGTCTAATTTTTTTTGTGAAAACTAGCTGCAGCATTTTAGTGGAAACGAAGATGTAAATATCTTAAGGGGGCTTGAGGGTGAGCGAGGGAGTAAAGCGTGGGTTTCCCCTATGTAGTCATTAGTGTATGATATGGATCCATGGTTTTTCCAAATCTTTTTTAGCATATGGTTCTTTTAGGGGATTGGTCTTATATTTCTCACATATTTAAGATTTGGTATGTTTTTAAGGTGGAAATTCTTTTCAACATATAGAAGAATAATAATTTTGTAATATTTTTCAATTGTTCTATTGATCAACATATTTCATTTTTTTCTGAAGTAAATATAATTCTAATGTCTTATTATATATCCAAATGCAAGCTAATAAAGTTGCACTAGAGGTTGCTCACTTACAAATGCTCCTTGACTATTGAGGCAATGTCCCTTGTGTGATGGCCAAAGTTCCCCTATCTTTGTCTTCCTCTAGGGGCTACTTGCCTCCTCATGGGCATTGACATGGGTGAAGGCTTTCTGCTTCAAGTAATCAAGATACTCACTCCCACACTTCTCCCCTAGCTACTAGAAGGGACCATGGACAACAAGGTTAGTAAATTATGATGCAACTAATGAAAATATTATTACAGACACACAATATTAATATTATTGTCATTTTGGATTCCTAAAATTGATATCTCTCAACGTTTTATGTACTAAAATTCAAGATGAATGATGTATATATGTTCTACCTCTATTTCCAACCATTTTTTATTTTGAAGGTTAAAAAATCACTTTATGCAAACCGTTTCACATAATATAGTGAATGAAGATGACACTCTTATTGTATATGATAATATAAAACAATGACAATACAATGAATAATGGTGACACTCTTATTGTATATGAACCAACTAAAAAAAAACTATTATAACAAAAACACAAACAGAAATATTACTCTCATTTTACAATCCTACAATCAATATCCCTCGACGTTTTTTATATAGACTATGAAATAGGATAGATATGCTAGGTATATATCCAAATGAAAGCTAATAAAGTTGCACTAGAGGTTGCTCACTTACAAATGCTCTTTGACCATTGAGGCAATGTCCCTTGTGCGATGGCCAGAGTTCCCCTATCTTCGTCCTCCTCTAAGGGAAACTTGCCTCCTCATGGGCATTGACATGGATGAAGGCTTTCTACTTCAAGTAATCAAGATGCTCACTCCCACGCTTCTCCCCTAGCTACTAGAAGGGACCATGGACAACAAGGTTGGTCGTGACTTGCTCGTTGGCACTCCCCCTCCCCCCAATCACTCCACTACCCATGGGAGAACCTTTGGGTGGCCTACTAGTTGTGTTTCTAGGTGGTTTGATTCCAAAAAGTTTCCTTGTCTAGCTCTTATTATTTTGTCAACCTATATCAATGAAGAAGAAGATGAAAAAGTAAAAGAAAAAGATGACAAAGGATGGGACCCTCCCATTGACACTATATACCCCACTAGGCAACAACAACAATGTGATATTGTTTCTATGTTTTATAATTTCGACATTAGCCCTGTATGGACTCTACGGGTATGATTTTATATCCACCCACTTCTTTTGTGGATATGTGTAATTATTTTTTATAAATGATAAATTTAACACTATTCATTAAAAAAGTTTTTTAATTATTA
Source organism: Sequoia sempervirens (assembly GCA_007258455.2). Taxonomy (NCBI): domain Eukaryota; kingdom Viridiplantae; phylum Streptophyta; class Pinopsida; order Cupressales; family Cupressaceae; genus Sequoia; species Sequoia sempervirens. The sequence goes on from VDFB02058959.1 coordinate 20,264, forward strand.
TATTTGAATTTTTTTGTTAGTTAAAAGATTGTATTTTAAAATAGTTTATTAGTTTTCAATATTTAATAAAGTTAAATGAGTATGTTATAAATTCTTTAATGTAAATATTAAGTAGTGTATAATATATTTGGAGGGTAAAAGCATGATTTGTTTGATTTGGATAAATTTAACTGGCCATAAATTGTCAAGAACACTTTTGATTGGGACAAGGGGAAGTCAAACCTAATCTCTGATCTAGTGGAGGTTGTACCAAGGCTAGAGAGCAAGGATAAGGATGTGCCACTAAATGTGGATAGGTTGGGGGGTTTGTTCTTCAAGCTTGATCTCAACACCCTCTCTAAATACAAAAGCAAGGTCAAGAAATTACAAGACTAGATTGCACTATAAGTTGGCATTGATGCCATTAATTATGTTAGACATATTAGGAAGCTTGAAATAGCATGTATTAATTATGAGTACCGTGACTAGATACAAATCTATCTTTTAATTAATTGTCAGTGTCATTTCAATTGAATATAGATAATTAATAGATTTGAATTTTTGGTCTCGAATTTATATTTGAATAATAGATGTGCACGTAGTAACATAAAATCAATATTTGTCATCTATAATAGATATAATGGAAAATCGTAACAATGTAGCTAATTTTTCACACAAGGTGACTCATTTGATGATAGAAGTAATTTTTATATTAATTTAGTCCACCACCTCACAAGACAAAAAGACTTAGATGCCGATGATAATAGTTTTAAATGTCATTATAAACATCTATGGTATGATAAAAATAATGATAGTTACATAAAATTTATAATTGAGGAAAAATGAAGTCATGCAATTGATCATTTAAAATAATGA
>VDFB02058960.1:0-59765 GCA_007258455.2 Sequoia sempervirens
AAATAAATTAGTAGTCTAGAAATTAGACTCAGAGCACTTCGATCCTTGTTTTTGTTCCATCTCAAAATTTTGAGTGTAACTATCCTCAATTTCACGTCCAAGGTCAGCATTTCCTGATTGCAACAAAAAAAAAAAAGTGGCCACTTAAGCCCCCTTTTTGGGAACCATCTTGGTGCACTTACCCTATATTTTGTTGTATTAATCAATTAAAAAAAATGTTTTATAAAGATATTGGAAAAGTTGTTATCTTAATAAATAAAACAAATATAAAACTATTTGGCACTATGTACTTAAGATATAAAGATATGGAGTAAATAATTTATGAAAATTGTAGATAAAAGATATCTTAAATTAATCTATGTAAAAAAGACCAAACAACAAGAGATATATACTAATTTAATTTACTTTTATTTGAAAAACATTTTTTTTATTTACTTAAGAGTTATTTTATTTTATCATACAACTATTTAAGAATTATTTCTTACTTAAGATTATTTAATTTTATTTTACTTCATAATTATTTTATTTTATTACATTGTTTTCAAAGGGCTATTTTATTTTTATGTACAAATTTTAAAGTTTTTTAAAAATACATCATTAATTATTAATTATTTGGGTAATTCTTTTTTTAAAATAAAAAATATTTTAACAAGCTCTAATAAGGGAATTTTGTTCTTTGATATGTAAAAAAATTGAGAGAATGATAAGACAGTTTTTTTCTTTGATATGTAGAAAAATTGAGAGAAGCACTAGTTTGATCAAATTAGGCTAGGTATGGAACCCTTGACCACTTTCTAAATTGTTATCTATGTTGTTGCTATCTTTGTCATGAAAAACCCAACTAATGGCTATAAACCTGGTGGGAGAATTGTAGTAGGCTATCAAACAAGAAGGTATATACTAGACAAGGTTTTTTTCTTTCTTCTTTTGCTACTATCTTTGCTTACTCTATTGCTAAAAATGGCTCCACATCTTGATTTTTTATTGGGGTTGGTAATAATGTTGTATTTAAATTGCTTGCATTTCAAATATGTGATTCTACTATGAAGTTTTGAGTGCATGGTGAAATTTTTGTCATTAAACAACCTAATATTATATAAAAATATAATTTTAAAATATTGAATACTATCATTGCCACCACTACACATTAGCATGATATCACTTATATGTCAACTATTCTTGACACTTTTAAAAACAATGTGGAGTGACATTCTTTGTAAGCATGAAATGTTTTCATTAGTTTTTGTGAAAAATGTGTCTCTCCTATTGGTGTTGTGAAACCCAGCAATAAATTCACTATTTTTTAAACTCAGAGATTTGAATAACATAAATCAAATGACTGAAACAAAGAATTAAAGCATGCACAACATCATTCACAAAAATACTGAACACAACAGAAGTTAGAGAAAACCAATCACACTTTGACATAGTGATTTACCCTAGAAAACCCCTAACTCTGGGGAAATTCTAGAATTCAATGAGAGAGATTTTATTATTACAGAAAAGAGGAACTTTACAATAACTGCCATAACTTGGCATAATCTAACTTTGAGAATTGTCCTGGGTTGAATTCACCAAACCCACAACAATACTACAATCCTAGATAATGTCTCAACTCCTTTTGTTCACTCCAATCTCCCTTTCTCTTGTGTCATTCCCTACAAAAACCTTCAATCTATGTATCTCCAACGCACACATCAATTTCCTTTTATAACCTCTTATTCACTAGCAGTGAAATAAAAAAGTGTTTAACTTAGAACAAAACAAAGTTGTTTCTAAAAGAAAATTGCCAAGCTGGCAAGTGCGTAGGAGATCAAGAGGAAAAACATGAAATTGGAGATATCTTCTCCACAACCACTCCAGCCTAGGTGACACGGTTCCAGGATGGAATATATTTTGAGCTACTTTTTCAACAGTTTTTGAAATGAAATGAAAGCCAAATCAACTTATTAATTGAAATCCTTTAATATTCCAAATCCTTTGTTAAAAGAAAATTGGACCAATTTAGACTTAGATTATTACAAATCATTGTTTAATGTCTTCAACATGGTTAAAATACTATATAGATTGCTTACCTCACAATACATATTTAATCACATCCATGAGTAGACATTTATTTTTGCATATATACATCTAACCCTCAATATTTATCTCTATTAATCCCCACCCTATTTATCTAAATCTCTTTATCCCTCTTTCTTTCTATCTATCTTTAACTTTCTTTCTATCTATCTTTAACTCTCTCACTATTAGAATTAAACATCTAGGGTATATTTATTCATATGGCTTAGATTGCTAAATGCTTTGTTAAAGGCAATTCAATTTAAAAAATATTCTAATTATGATTAATAACTTAGTTTAGGGGAGAGAATCTGATAGTTGAGCACCCTAATTCTTCGTGAAAATTTTAAAAATTCTCAATTTTTATAGTAGCTTGCTTGGCAACGCCCTTACTTATAACTAAAGTTTCAGGGCCACATCATCAAATATGATGCAACATTAGCATGCATTTTGTCAAGGTGTCCAAAAAGGTCAAAAAGAAAGTGAGACCAATACTTGTGCACTAAATCATGTTTTATTGGTGTGCTGATGTGGCATCACATAATTTGTTGCTTGTTAGATCTAAAGAATACATATTATTCAATTATTGGTATCATCAACACTAACAACTTCAAAGTGATACCCACCGACCAAAATCATATTAAAATGATTGATGACCCATCCTTTTACAAATGTCTGTCATCTTCTTTCCGCCTTCCACAGATGTATTTAGTTTTGATATTGACCTCCTATCTAATTCAGACCAGACGACTATAAAATATTCGCACTAAAACAAATACTAACCAAAAATGTCATTTTTTCAGCTGATATTTTCTCAAAACTTTCCTGATAAAACTGATTCCATTTTGGTTGAAGGCGCATATCAAATTGAATACGTCCATTGCAACGGAGAACATATCTTATCTTTCCAGAAACAAATAATTGTGTTGGCACGTGTTTGAGTGTTTAAGAATGGGCTGAATGCTTTACAAGTCCAAGTAATTTATTTATGGGACGAAACAAAGTCATAAAGTAGTTACAATTTCTGTATAAAAACCTTTTATTAATATATTTTATTATATTATAAAGAAAATTGAAAAAGAATAATATTTTTATATTAAAATCAAATTTGAATAATAGGAAAGTTTAAACAATTTAATTATATAAAGTAATTTGGTGTTTGAATGAATTTAGTGGAGTTTAATTATTAAGAGTATGCAAATAATTGAACAACATTATATTAAATAAAATATGTGTATGTTTATGAATAAATATTTATTTTTGATTTATATATAAATTCAAATTGATCAAAAATTTATTTATGAATTAAAATAGTTTTTAAGTACAGGTTTATATTAGTAATCGTATTCAAAGTTTTAATGGATATGTTGGTAGGTTTGAGAAGGAATTGTAAAAAATATAAGAGGAATGTTTTATTTGTATGTATATTATAAGAGTTGTGTATTTGGAAAATTACATGCAAAATTTATGAGGTTATGACATTATAAATATTGGGAAAAAAAAGCACATGAAAGCTTGTTTGATTTCAAAAAGTATGAGAAATTATATTTCTAAATTACATAATGAAAGAAACTAAATGAATTTCTATGAATTTTGTGTCAATATTGTTCAAGGATGCTCTTCCTACTTCCCTAGGATTAGATAAACATTTTTTTTATGCTTACATACCATTTGACAGGAATGCAAAGGAGATGCATAGATTAGATGAACTAGTGACACTACTATAAATTTAAAACCTCGGCAATCAATGTTTTCAATGTCAATTGTTGCTCTATTGATCAAGAGGCCTTGTACTTTATGGACTGTTAATGCCCAAAACATTTGTAAAGAGTTTTTTGATGGCCACCACAAGTAAATGAAACAATTGGAATGTTATGGATCATGTATGTCCCAAGCAACTATAATGTAACATTTGTTGAAACTTCATGATAACAAAGAGAAATAAATTAAGATGGTATACTCTCTTTTTGGTAGATGGTAATGATGGCTTTGCCAAGGCACCATTAATGATTCTAGTTGCAATATGTAAATTTGAATATGGCATAACCTATTTTCCAATGCACAATAATTCCTTTGCTTATAGTTGTTCATCATCCAAACTTGAAATTGATCTAGTCATTATTTTCTCAGTAATGCATTGTACAATAGATGTGGACTTTGATTTCAACATTGGTTATTATGTATTCTAACAAAGTCATTTGTTGCAAACAAATGTATTGATGAACATAATATATCTTGTTGATTAGAAAAAGGAAATTGCTAGTACATGACATGAGGAGTTGTCAATTTGTTGATGTTGCATCAACATTCCTTATATTTGAAAGTAGGTCACAAAAATTGATTAAGAGGTCAAAAAAGGAGATGCAAATTCATCTTCTATTAAATTCAGAATTTTAAATTTAAATTTAAATTTATTGGAATCCCACCTTTTACCTTTCTTTCCTAGGTTGAATAAACACAAATTATTGTGATGTTTTTATGTTTTTTGTATGTAAAGGCAAACAATGCATTTATTCTAATAATTTAGCATTCACAAGTCCTCTATCATTCTAGAGCATTAAAGAAGTAATCAATAGTGACAAACTTGGATTTGGTGCACTAGCAATATTTAACCAAATCTTCATACATCATCCTAGGGCCCTTGCATGCTATCTTCAAATATTTGTACACATTTTCATATGTTGACATTGAAGAACACGTCTCCTTGTCATATAACAATAGCCTCTTTTAAGAATTTATAAATACCTCCAAACCTTGGTTATTAGTAAGAAGTAGTGCAAATGAAGACCATTCAAGCAAGCAACAAAATAGAATTGAACATTTGCAAGGTCAAATATAGATATAGAAAATGAATTTGTGACCACAAACTTGTCCTCTAATAGAACACGAAACGATCATAAAATCTAAGACATTCTTTAAAAAAATATATTCTAAAGTTGAAACAAAAGTATATTAAAAGCATTCAGTTTCGACAATCCATTAAATATAAATTTTTAACACAATTTTAGAATTGATTGTGTAATTTTAATCACCATCTTGGATCTTATACCTTCTCCTTTCATCTATTTAGAGTGTTTGGTTGACTATTATCTCTCTATTTCTCTCTTCTCTTGCTATCTCATCTTAATGATGGATCATAAAGCTTAATTTGAAATATTATTTTATAATTGATGATTAAAATTACACAATCAATTCTTGAAATTTGTTACAAATATGTACAAAAATATATTTTGAAATCTTCTCTAAAAAAACAATTCTTCCAAAATTAAGTATAATTACTTCTATTTACATTTTCACATTTAATTATTATATATTATCAAAATATTAATTTTAAATTAATTAAATTATTATTCTTATATATATTATTAGATTAATCTAAATTCAATTTAAAAAATAGTTATATAGTTTATTTTCCTTTACAAATACATTTAAAGTAATAAAACTTTTAAATTTATAATAATTATGCAATTAAAATTTATTAATTTTATCATACCCTTTTCTATCTTATATTATTTAAAACTTTTATATTTGAAAATATATATTTTTTTACTTTTGAAAAAAGAATTTAAATCTATAATATAATTTAATATTATATAAGATTTTCATAAATTATTATCTAATAATAATGAAAATTTAAAAAAAAAATTGTATCATGCACCAATTTTTCTAATAATAAATTATACAATATAATTTGAAACATTTAAAAAAATAAAATTGAAACAAATTTAAAAAAATTTCAAAAAAAATTAATATGTATTTAAATCATAAAAATATTGAAACAAGTTTTGACTCATAAAAACTAAAATTTTAAGTAGTGTGAAATTAACTTTAAAAGTAAGATGAGTCTCTTGAATAAGTAGAAATCACATTTATGTGTGAATGTGGTGCTCACAAAAGTATAAAAAAAATAGTGTTAAATGCTCTAAAGTCCATGATGATAATGATATTAATAATTAAAAAATTTAATAACATTCACAAAACAAATAATATATAAGCTTAAGAGTTACAAATGTCAATACAACCATCAAAATATAAAGATTTTTAAATAATTTTATAAAGTTTATTTTCATTTTCACATGTTTTTTCTACATAAACCTTAATTAAAGTTTGTTGCTTTGACTAATCTCACCCCTAAAAATAGACTGACTAGATTGTCCTCCTAAACATCCTCTAGAAATCACATAATATAAAATTAAGAGTTGTAATAAAATATAAATATTAGTTAGATAATCTTTAAAAAATTCTAATGTTCTTTCCCAGTAAATCTTGTTTTGACTGATAACGTCCATTTGCCCCCCTCGAATATATCAGGGGATTACTCTTTTTTAGCAGTTCCTTTATAGACTGCTATTCTTTTATTTTTAATTTTTACTTTATTCAATAAAAAAAACACAACTTCAAAAAACGGTCTAGGTACTCCCTAAAATCGTCTCTAAATTATTGTTATATTTCTTAGAGTCCACGCTTCTACCTAATTCATGGACGCCGGGGCAACAGCGCTGCATGGCGAGAAACGTTTTCTTTTTAATCGACACAACAACAGTTTTAATCTGAGCTGCAGATTCGGCAATGGGCAATGTTATCTGGTGTTATAAAGACTGTGTTTTTGAGAGGAATGAATGTCCAAAAGGCCTTGTCGCAAAAATTTCACATGGATTTGTCTTTCTCTGTATTCCATATCTTACTCTGGTTCAATGCAATGGTAGTGGTATCTGCTAATTCCAAGTTTTGGATGGTTGCGAGAAAATTTGATCCAGCCAATGTCTCTCCACTCTGCGGACTTAACTGTGTGAAGCCCATCAGCCCAGATCCAATTCTGTTGCCTAACAGACGTGTCGGTCTGCACAAATGCACATTTTCGCCTTTGAGATGGGACCTGCAGCTGTGGAGCTATAATTCCTCCTCCATGGCAATCACCATATCTAAATGGGACGAACAGAATGTTCGAGAGACGGGCACACTTTGCCTAGAGAACCGTAACACAACATCGTGTCATGCCAAAATTCCGTTCGATCCAGTGTCTAACTACCCGACCAAGTTAGCCAATTGCACAGGGGAAGAATCTCAAAAATGGTTTTTCCAAGAAGACGGTAGAATTCGAAGCGGGCTGCAGTCAGCCAAGGGTGAAGTGCTTTATCTTCAAGGCCAGAGCTTGCTAACAGAGCCTGGCGGACACACCCCTCTCTGCCTCGGTCCTGCAAACAGCGGCTATTCTGAGAGACATCTCTACTTTACGCGGGTTCCCTTTCCTACTAACGAAACTCTTTACTCTTCCACAGGTAAATCCCCAACGTTATATTGTCATCTTCCAACTATCTATTTTTCATTATTCAGCAATCTATCATTCAAATTGAAAAACATACACAGAAACAATCTTGTCAGTATAACTATGTTTTAAGCTTTATCCTTCAACTAAATATGTTATTGATTTTAAGAAGCCTCCTCCACCTTCACTTAAACTTCTGATGAATTCCTCCCTCTTTGAAGGAACTCCTCGCCTTCTGTGCAATCCTGTACCAGTTCACAGTTTTATTTCAATTTAAAATGAAAGCCCAAGGAACAGGTTGTGTAAGCTTAACCTTTTTCCTGTTTGTCAGGGTGGTCTTAACTCGAAGGCTAAGAACATAAACATTTGTAAACCTATAAATTTTGGTGCTAAAATTTAAAAGCCAACTTATTTTTTATTTGAGATATATAAATCCCTAGATTACAAACAATATGCGATATTTTACATCTAATTTTTTAAACATTCTTAGAGGCTAAATCCCAGAACCATTCCAATGCAAGAAGAGCAATTTTGAACTTTATAAACATCATTAGGTTTAATCCGTCTGTGAGAGTGGACGCCAAATTTTACTCCGCATATTCCCGTTTCGGCAGTTGCAGTAGTTGGGAATCGGGCTGTGACTTGAACCTGTGCCATGCTTGATAAAATCCTTAAGATATTAATCGGTTTCACTCTTCCGTTGGTAACTGTACTTCAATCGCCTTATTGACCTGTTTTATCATTTGTAGACATTAATATGCTTACTTTTGATTTACATTTACAGTAATGGCAGCTGCTCCGTCTCCGGGAGAAGGAGAAAACCTGGTGTCCAATGGCGGCTTTGAAGACATGGCACCGGGCAACACCTCGGTTGCGCCAAGCGGCAACATCACACTTAATGCGGGAAATCCAATCCTGTGCTACTGGTCAATCGGTCGGTATGGGAAGACTTCTGATGAATTAAGCAGGGTGGTTATCACCACTAAGTGGAGCGACCCCGGGTGGAATGCAAAGAAGGGTTCCAACAGCCTTCTTCTTGGTGGAAACGGTCTTATCACGGATGCTACTCTCACCCAGTTTATTCGCACTCGACCCGGAGGTGAATATTCTCTCTCGTTTTTCCTGGCCGGGTATCCGAGGTCTTGCCAGAACAAAACCCTGATAGTCCAGCTTTCTCCAGGGTCTAACTACACGGCGTTGATAATAGACGAGCTATTCGTACCATTTGATACAGCAAATACGTCCAGTGCAAATTTAGAGTGGAAGCAAATTGCTCTGAATTTCATTGCGCCTACTGAGGTCACGAATCTCACATTCCTGAATCCCATGAAAGCTGGAACCTGCGCCCCTGTTATTGACAACGTTAGTATCATAGAGCAAGAAAAACAAGATAAAAGCAAAGTGGCAATAGCTATAGCAGTACCAGTCACGGTAATAATAGTGGCAGCTTGTCTGGTATTCTTTTTCATCCTAAGAAAGCGCCTAATGTCTGCCTCAAGAACGATGTCGGTCTTATCTAGAAGCAATGAAAACCGTAATCATAATGATAGCAGTCCTAGTCATATCCGGACTTATGCTATGTGGGAGGTGTTGCAAGCTACAGATAATTTCAGCACCAAAGTTGGGCAAGGGGGATTTGGAGAAGTGTACCGTGCACATCTTGAGAACAATATGGTGGGAGCTGTGAAGAGAGCAACAAAGAGGGGGATCCAAAATCCACAAGTCTTCAAAGAGGAATTGTCTGTGCTGCTCCGGCTCAATCATCCTAACCTGGTTAACTTGATAGGCCTGTGCTTCGAAAAAGGTAGCCTCACAATCTTTCTGCATGTAATTGAACAAATAGAATAAAGAATTGGCAGAGCTACTCCTTGATGAAAAATTCAGTCTATTTTTAAACTAAATTTTAAAATAAAGTGGTTTTCAACGCTCTTCCCCAATTATTTCTGTTAATACCTGAGAAGAGAAACAGAGCAAAGACCAGCAAAAACCCATCAAAACATTGAATGAAGTTAATTGAGAGGGTTTAAAGCTCGGCAAGAGGATCTTTCTCTTGGGTAATTAATCGGGCTGTCCTGTCACTGCCTCATTCTCAAAATAATCTCAAAAAGCTTTCATCAAAATTGTATTTCACTCTCATTTTGAGCTTTCATCAGTTGTATCAATTGAACTACGATAAATGCCTGAAACAATCAAGCACTGGCTTCTTCCTTAAATTTCCTTCAAGATTGATCTAGGAGGAGAATCCGAAATGTCTGAGAAGAAATCACGGTTGATTACGGTTGATCCCAGAAACCATAAACTAAATCCTAAACTAATTTCAATAACCAGCCTATCTTTCCAAAGCCACTGGCTTAAAGGCAGTCATGACCTTTCAATTTCATCATCTCACGTATCAGATTCACAAGACATGAAATTTTTTCAAGTGAATTCTCTGGACTATCTTTGCCATTTCCCTGTGGGCCTTCTGACTTCTCAGAGATAAAAGTGGAAGAAAACAGGGTTCCCACAATAAAAAGGTTTAGTATATTCATAAGATCACCTCTGTTTTTTATTCATTCTTTTGTTAATGTCAGCCTATGCCTAATTGAGTTAGCCAAACCTTTTTGCTAGGTCCACATAGATCCCCTAGGCGCAAACCCTAGGCTTACTCCTGAGATGAGATGTAATCCCTAGTCATTATGTGTTATCCTTCTTATTGTAATTCAGATGAATTCAACTGTGACCCTTTCACAACCCATGGACAGATGAGATTGCTTTGTTCTCACAAAATCCTCCTTTCAGGCTTCATTGGCTCCACCAGTGGATAGACAGACTTTGTGTGTGAAAGACAAATAAAGAGACCACATCGTAGTACCTAATCTCCAAGGATGACATCTTACACCACCTAGTCCCAAGTATTTTCAAATCTAGTTCTTAAATTTTGTCACCCATAGGCTTTCAAATCGACAGATCAGTAAATTCTTCTGATAACTAATAATCAAATGTGGATTGTAATTTTAGCTATTTTTCTTCAAACTCTGCCCATACTGTAGGAAAGGGTTTGCTTCTCAACTTTTCTATTTACCTCTTTGGGTACAGGTAGATCACTCCTCTTGCCTATCCTAAGTTAGTTATACTTTCACAGAGCTACTCTGGTCATTTGAGGACATTATTATTTATTTTTTTCCTTCCTTCTTTCCACAACCAACTACCAAGTTAATAAGCATAAGTTGTTTCAACTCTGAGAAGTAACAATTCTGAAAGAAGAAAAACTGTGTTAATGATTTTGCAGGTGAGCAAATTCTCGTATTTGAATTCATCCCAAATGGAAGTCTTTATGATCGACTGCACAAACATATCGAGAATTCATCAACTCCATTGTCATGGTCATCACGGATGAACATTGCACTTCAGATTGCAGTGGCTTTGCAGTACCTGCACGTAGATGCTGAGCCTCCTGTGTTGCACCATGATGTCAAATCTGCCAACGTTCTGCTGGTAGACGACAACCATGCCAAACTTGCAGATTTTGGCCTGTCAAAACTAGGCCACAGAGATAGCCGAGCTGCACCAACCCCAGTTAAGGGTAGCTATGGCTACACCGATCCACAGTATATCAGAACAGGCAAACCCACCATGAAGAGTGACGTGTATAGCTTTGGGGTGGTGTTGTTGGAGATTATAACAGGTCGTAAAGCTGTGCAAGGTTTTGTGACCCTTGCAGAGTGGAGTGAAGAGTATAGATTGAGCCAAGACATGCAAATTGTGATGACAATTATTGATCCAGCACTTAAAGAAGAGGAGATTGATTTGGATGATTTGAAGTTGATAATAGGGATATCGAATGCCTGTCTGAATAAGAATGGAGAGTACAGACCCTCAATGACACGTATTGTTAGAGCCTTATCTTATAAAGATCCCATTACAACACCTACTGTGAAGAATGATGATCAAGAAGAGATGGTGAATACAACTTGTTACCCTCAGAAAGATTCCACTTCTATCCTGTATGTTGGACGTTAAGAGCTCATATTGTAAATGATCCTTATAAGATTCTTTTCTGTATATAATCTTTTTTGCAATCAGAATTTTTAAACTTTTGATTAATCACTGTAAAAGGATTCACCACGTTTAGTTTTTTGAGGTTTATATTAATTTTTGCTAATCCTAATGACTAAACTATTTAGAGACTTATTCACCCCTTAACATAAATCAAGATAAGCATTCATTAATCACGATACTTGTTTTGCACTGAAACAGTGTACATACACTCTGCACTTGATCTCCTTCAGCGTAATATGAATGAATGAATGAAAGATTTTAATGACTGTGATATTGCTATCAGGATTCAACCATGTAGTTTTACGAGTCAAACTCATTGACCCATGTTTCATGAGTTGTGGTTCACAAGAACCCATCTCTCATGATAACGAATGGTCCACTTAGCAGTCATTGCATCTAGGTGATTCTCACAGAGGGGAAGCACTGGGCCTTGCTGGAAGGTCACCCATCCCAGTACTACTCCAGCTCAAACGCACTTAACTACAGTGTCTTCTCCAAGGTTAAGCCCACTTAGCTTGCAACCCCATTTGCAAAACCTTCTGCAAGTGTTGTGCCTTATGAACCATTCATTAAAGAGCCCATTCACAGTCTATGGGACTGAGACAAACAGACTTAATTTGTTTTCATGCTCTTTTCCAAGTCGGATCTCCTGCTATAATATAATCTTTGATATTAATCATACTATCTATACTATTAACTAGAATGACACACAATGAAGATAATGTCAGTTTGAAATGGCCCATAAGGGAAATAATGTTGGCTGCAAAAGAAAGTATTAAAAAAAACATATTAATCAAGGCCATAAAAGATTAATGCAATTAATTATATTTAGTTTAATTCAATTTTTTTGAAGTTATTTCTTGGGTAATCTCTTGAGATATCTTAAAAAAGAGAGTGGGTGGAGGCAAATAGATGGTTCAAGGTTGTCTTAAAAGATGTCATGAACAGAAGAAAAAAATTATGGATGAAGCAAAACAGCAAGTGGATGAGCAAATGACATATTTACTTGAATGCTTGTCTTTAACAAAGAAATAAAAGCTTTTGTTGTAATTAAGTTTCACAAGTCTATGCGAGAAAAAACATTAGAGAGAACAAAGAATTATTATCTTGAAGAATTTAACCCCACTTCCAACTGTCAACAAAAGATCTATTTAGGAGTCAATATCCCTTGAAGAGTATAACTTTTCATATCTCTGTTAAGAACTTACTGGTAACATCTTTAATGTGAAATATGTAGCTGAAAAAGGCCAAAAGATGTATGGGAAGAGAGTTTGTCTTTTACACTGCTGGGACAGTGGAAATAGAAAAACATTTTATTTGAGAATCTAAAGCTTAAAGTAATAAGGAATCAAATATTCAAGTAATTTAGCAGCAGTTTCATTATAAGATCTGTTCAACAAAAAAATGATTAAGGAAGTAAAGAAATTCATTATTAAATTGTATAAGAATATCAACACTTCATAAACAAAAGTTGTAAGATTTGTTGTCCGATAGACTTTCTTTGACTTCATGAACATTAAAAATCTTTTATATTCTATTCTCTCACTCTAAAGGGATATATTTTTTTTTTAAATAAAAGCATAGTGCAGCAGAATAGCAGACAGCTATTTTCATCGTTTCTATGTATTTTTAAATAAGTTGAATATAATTAGGTGGACTTCTGGAAGGCCATGTCATGTCGTGTTATGTTATGTTACGTAGGCGGCCTGTATGTGAAGCTGCTATTTGACATTCAAATGCAGGTCTTCATTAAGTGACACGATCATTGGCCACGTTCACTTGTCCACGTGCGCAAGAAAAAGAGAGGCAACAAACTAAATAAACTGTAACTTGGAGTGCAAGGTTAGTATATGGAAGACTCGTAGAAAGAGAGAATATATATAATTTTATTACAAAAATATTTTGTATATATTATTGGATAAAAGTTATATATTATTAAAAGATATAAAGAGATATGTTTCAATTTGAAAATAAAAGTTTGTGAAGATTTGGGGTAATAAATAATTTTAAAAGTTTAAAAGTTAGATTATATATTATAATATAATTGAATTAGGTATTTATGTCTAATATTTTTAAGGTATAAGAATTAAGAGAGTTTTAAAATGTTTATCAAAATTAATATTATTGAAATGATTTTTAAATTAAAAGGTTGTAGTTTAATTGGTTGAGTTAAATGAAAAAGAGTTTGTGGACATCAAGAGCAAGAGGAAATAGTGCATTGATAGAAATCCAAATTTTAAGATAGAGTGCATCTTCTAATGAGCATGTGTTACCTTACAAAATTGTCCAAAGTGGCTTAGATAACTCATGTGTGAGATAATATACACACACTTTGAGCTCGTGAGAATGCACTCTAAGCTCTCAAGAATGAATCTACACCTTAAACTGTGTAGTTATTTGGGTTCCTTTAGTGAACACCTTACCTAAAGGAAGTTGTTTTTCGTTTAGGTTCCAATATGAAGAGGTTCATGTTATGTAAGATAAGTTTTCCAACAAACAAATAGAGCTCATCTATGTTTATTAGTGTCCTTGTTAGTGTTTGTTTGATTTTGATAAGTAACTTCATTTGACGTCATTCAATCCATTTTGAACTAAATTTCTACTTCAAGTTCTCATTCCTCCATTAGATTAGACCTTGCAATCTGTTGTTAAACTATAGTCATATGTGAATATTTAAATCCTACACACAATCTTATTAGTACCTATCATCTGTTAAGAAAACAAAGTAGACACTAATAATAAAGCTACAACAAACACAAAATTGCACAAACCATGAATTGCATGGTTCACCAAGATTGGCTACCTACTAACCAAGTAGACATTATTATAATCAAATTGCTTATCTAGTTATTAATGTGTACCTACTAACTGAAAGGGAAAGGAGAACCCAGCATGCACCTTACAACATCTTATATTTTGCTTAAACATATATTCATAAACTTAATGCAAGCACATACTACTATGCCCTTAAAGCGGAAACAGACATAGGTGATTTCCCATCTCATTAACCCTTAGAGGAAAGGTAATGTAGTTTACAGATCTAAATAAAATTTAGCAACATAATGACATATATGTTAACATTTTAAGAACATGAAAAGAAGAAGAATAAAAGAAAGATAGACATAAGAGAAGAGACACCAATATACGTGGGGAAAATCCTTTTGGGAAAAAAACCCCACACTCCAAAGCATCGAACCAATGTATTAAACTGCAACAACAAACATGTTACAATACACTTGCAAGCCAAAGCCCTAACATGGAGATTTACATCTTGCTCCTCTAAAAGAAAAACTAACAGCATAACCCTACATAAAACTCTCATCTCTCTCAAACTTCTCCTCAAGCCTCCAATTTATAGACTTCTGGCTATACAAGAAACCATCTGTAGTTTTACAAAACCATGTGCTTAACTTCTCAGCCAAGATTTCACTCTAAAAATAAGCTCTCACGTCCAAATTGTTCTCCCCTATTTTTGACCCTTACAGTTGTCATAGAATTTGTCATAATACATCTAAAAATAGTCCTTCCATGATATACTATCATGTGGGCATCTTTTGACAACTCATATTTCAATTTTCAAGGCACCGACATGTGGCAAAAGTGCCAATTACAAATTCAAACGCCCCTCTTTTATGTTGGCGCTGAATAAAATAATAACCAACTGTGGGAAAATATTAAATGACAAATAAAAATTAATAATGGAAAATTTTGCAAGGTTGAGACACCTAATTTTCCAACACTAACCAATTAAGGCTTTTATTTATTTATTTATTTTAATTTTCTTTTAATACATATTAGTATAATTTTTACACATAGTAATATAATATAAAAGATATAATTTTAATATTTAAATATATTAGTAAATATTATTTATTTGATTAGTTATAAATAAACATAGCTATTTTAAATATGTTTATTTTGTAATAAAATAAAATATTTCTTTATTTAAAGTTTTTAAGATAGTTAAATTATTTATCATTAATATTACACATCTCAAGAATAAGAGATGGAATTGGTAAATATATTGAAGTTAATATTTTTAATTTTATTTTAAAAATGTAAGTATTTAGGTTTTTATTACAAAACGAATATTATTAATTTATATTAATTTTTTTATTACAAAATAACTATTATTATCACAATGCTTCAAAGGAAGGTACTCAACACTACATGATACTTGTTTTTCTTTTGATGTGGTGTTACAAAATCAATCATCATACCATAACGACTTTTATTTAATCATATCTTCAATGAAAGCAATAAACAATTAATTCATCACATGCTTAAATTCAACTTTTTTAAAATAAAGCTTTTAATATTTGTGTAGAAAATAATTGCTTTCAACATAATTGTACCTATAACAATTTGTTAACATTATAACCATGCTAAGATTTAAGTGTTGGGTTTGATAACAAATAATAAATATTGTAATTCATATGGGAATTAAATAAAATAATCAAAGCTCTCGATCTAATGAAAAAATTATTATAGATTGCATAAATTGATTCACCATTATGTAAGAAAGTTTGTGTAATGTCCTACGATAAATTTAAGGCAAATAATCATAACATACTTAAAAATATTTAAATTGGAGCCATAAAAACCCTTAAATTGTATCAATGTTTACTTGTAGCAATACAACCCTAGATTATATTAATTATTTATATAGTAACATAAAAAATCTTAATTTTTTGCTTTAGACTGCTTTATCAAGCCCTAAATGGAAAACCCTAATTTATGGTCTATCAACCCTAGCTAACCCAAAACATTCCCCTTTTTAATTTTAACTATTAACAATAAACCCTAATGTTGTAGATGACTAACAAGAAGATGAAATGTAGTTTTAATATATTTACCAAATTATTAAATAACATTTAAACATTGAATTAATATTAATATTAGAAATGCAGTTTACAAGGGTCAACAAGGGTTGAAAGGGGTATTTTTCAACTTACCTTACATTAATAGGTTTAGGAAAACCCCCGTGTCATAACAACATGTTGAATCAATAAAAAAATACAAGTCTTCATGCTCGAAAAATGCAAGTGTCGAGTAATAGGGTATCACTTTCTACTGCCACCATTAATGTTTGAATACAACCTTTGGGTGAGATTGATCCTTCAGGTAAAGGGTTTACATCCTTCGATGCAAGATATTTAGGGGTGTCATCCTTTGATCTCCATAAATATGTTAGTTTTCATCCTCATATATAAATTCTTGTACAATGCAAGTTCACTATGATTTCTAGTAAGGTATGTTTGGGGTTTTTTTCTCATGATCTCCTTTATATTTCCTTTTGACTAGTTATACACCCAAAAATAGCATCGAAACTTGTAATAATGGAAAGACTAATACACTATCGAGGTTTCCCATACCACTCTAGCTCTATTTCCCTTTGAATCGTGCTTGGCATGGTCCTTACATTTACAGAAATGTGTTGGGAAACATGGAGAAATTTCCCCAACAAACTATAACCGTACTCAGCCATAATGGTAGGGATCCCTTAGGTTTTGAAACCCTATATACCTTATTCATGACAATTTTTAAGTTTTCTTTTTTGTTTGCAAAATTGGATGTACATGTGGAGCCACATCCCCAAGAAAATAATGTTGCTAGCTATACAATACCATGAGTGAATTTGATGAGAATAAGAATTATGGTGCACTAATGTGTCAAGTGGTAAGTGGGTTTAATGGTGAGAAATGGTGGTAATGGTCAAAGTGGTATGACAAGATGAACAAGTATGTTGGATCGATAGGAGAAGGAATGAAGGTGGGGGATGATCATGATATATGCCTAAATGGGGAAGTATGAAATTTGAAGGGAGTATAGAAGAAATCATACGTGAGAAGAAATTCATGATAATAAGTGAAACTTCACAACTCTAACAACTTACACTGACTTGGAAATTTGGCTGTGTCCCCATTCTTAGAAAATTTGGGGATCTTGAGAAAATACATGGGGGGTGAAGGGGGAGAAATCATACACAAATTTAGATTAGGGGGATCTTAGTGATAAGAAATGGGCATTTTTTACCACAACATAGATTATGGGAAAATGGGGCATGATAGGCCCACCCCACTTGAATTTTCTTTTCCTTCAGAAATTGTAAGTTCAATTCTACATCTTCTCTCTAAAATTCTTTGCAAATATTAGTATTCCTTGATTCTTCTCAAGTAGCCTCTTCCATAGGTAGGTTCCTCCATTGGACCAAATAATTATAATTCAAAAGTGGTATTACCATAACATATATATGTGTGTGGAATTTGGTGGATTTGATCAATGGCTTGCGTAGATTTAAGAACTTTAGCAAAAACTTCATGTTTTTGATTAATTATGACTAGACTATGGTTATGGTTTTGATTATGGCTTGTGTGCCACAGTGGTTGTTGTTTTATGATGTTGGCTAATGGTGTTGTTTTCCACCTTGATTTGGTTCCTTTTTTTGTTTTTTGGCTGTAATGATGGGATCAAGGCCCTTCCTATGCTTAACTAATCAAAAACATTTATGTGTGTGTAACTATATATAAATAAATGTGGAAATTAATTAGAAAATATTATAAATTGTAATAAATTATAAAAATGATAATATCAAAAAATTTATAAATTGATAATATTTTATGCACATACTTGATTTTATTAATATTTAAGTATATTATATGTGAAGTAGGAAAAGTGGTCCTAGATCCAACTAGGAATCCCCTCTTTCCAATTGACCCCACATTTGGACAGAAAACCAACTAGGGTTGATGATTGGCTTGTTGCCACAATGGAGATCTAATCTCCTAGGGTTTTCTTGTGTCGTTTTGAGTTGTAAAGAAGATAAATTTGATGTTTGTTTTGAAAAGCCTATTTGACATAAACCCTAGATCTAAAAATATATTTTATAGCACAAAAAAATGGAAATTAATAAAACAATTTCAAATCTAGAAAGTGGATACAAAGAGGAACCTATCTAAAAGTTGGGCCTAAATTTGAGGGACAAATTAGGTATCACCCCTATCCAAAAAAGTGACTTTTTTAGGATCTAAAAAATTTGAAGGTAGGTTGCATTTTTCTCTGTGTTTCCTGTGACCTGCTCCTAACGAAACTTCTAAATATGTCTTGTACATATGAAAAGAGGGGGAAATTTTTCACTATATAAGGGCTTTCCTAAGTCAAACCCCATTTTGGTGTTGCCACCTCCATGTACAACAAATGATGATGATCAAGAGGGCATGCCCTAGGTCAAGCAGAGGTCAAATGGACAATAATTGACTGAAATAGTAAATCATAATTGACAAGATTACCTTTGGTATGAAACCCTTAATGAAGTGATGTCACACCACGAGTTGCCATAAATGTTGATTAATGGATGCCTTGATTGCTTGATAGACCTGCAAAAGGTTAGTTCCCAATACATAATGGATTTTTGTAAATAGCTTGTAGAGGATAACTCAATGCAACTTCACCATAACTGCATCATAATAGCTTCTTGCCTGTAATTGTCTCCTTTCTCTTCTCTAATGTTTAAATGAGAATGAAACTTATTTATATATGCATTCCAATTGAGATTTTTGAATATAAGTTGACTCAGGATCTTTTTAAACCACTAAAGACCAAAACCAAAATTTGAATTTGAATTAGAAGACCCTTAAGGTCAGAGGCACTACTACCCTTGACTGGGTGATTTTGCCCCAATTTTATCGAGGTGTTGGGGATTTAAATGTATTTTTATGATCTAGCTTTGAAATGCATAATTATAACTATAATTAATGTTGTAAGCAAATAGAGTGTCCATGTAATGTGAAATTGTTAGGGGTGACAATTTACAGAGTTACATTTAACCCCCACTTTAGTGAGAGTATGATATTGCATTCATAATCACACTAAAGGAATAGGGTTGATGCAAAAAGTTGGGTCCACAAAAAGCTCAAAAAGTGGAAGTGATTTTCTTCTTTTTAGATTTTGTGACACTTGGACTGAAAATTTGAAGCACTTACACATTGAATCTTAAAGAAAGTTATTAAAATGAAATTTAGTATTTTGAATCTAGTTTCTAAATATGTAATTTATTCTAATACCTAGATGATACAAATTAATTTTTAATAGGAATGTATAAAACCATTTTTTAAAAGCCACGCTTTTTTACCATACCATGCATGTGTATGGACACCATAATTTGACCTAAATAAAAGTATTTTTCTAATTCCTTTTGGGGAAAGATATGTAACAAACTGAAGATTGATGAGGATTTTTTTTGTATTTTTTTTGAATTATCTTTTATTGATTTTTTTACGGCACTAATTGTTTTTAAAAATCAACATGAACACCATAATTTGACCTAAACTAATCATTTATTGAAAAAAATCATTGTGTAGAGAATTGTCTGAATATTGATGTCATGATTTTTTTAAAAAAAATATTAATAGACTAAAAGTTATTAAAAAATGAAAAAGCCTAATATTTCAAGTTTATGGACTAGTTTTCTTAGAAATTAATTAAAAAATAGAAAACATAATCCATTCATAAAAAAATATATATTTGAAAACTAGACATCGTAATTTATAATGGGTTTTAATTTCATAAATTAATTCTAAAAAAAGGTTTATTAACTATATTGCCAAAGTTAGATATTTCTCTTGGCATTGCCTTAGTTTCTTATCTACAGGTCAAAGGCTAAGGATTGGTTTACCAAAACTTTCTAAACCTTAAACCCAAGCAAAAAGTGGTTTGGGGATTTCACCTTTACAAAACAAGTACCCGTTTTAATTTAGAATGGGATCTTGTTTTAAAATAGAATTGGTACCTATTTCTATTATATCTATCCAATTTGGAAAATTTTGACTTACCACCTTTTTTCTGCAACATTCCTTCTCTACAATACAGACCGACAACACTATTTTTTTCTATTTTTTAATCAATTTTATATTGTGCAATCTCTTAACAGGTCATATTCTATTCAAATTTTTGAAGGATGCAATCACAACCTAAATATTTTGAAGTGGATTCAAGTACAAGAACTTTTTGAAGATGTCTAATTTTGGGACCTCTCTTTATAAATCAGCATCCCCATGTTAATTTTTGGCTAAGTCTTTATTTGGGAGGTGTTTTGTTGAATTTTTCTTACTCAGGCGGTGTTTTCATTTGTTCGTCTAACTTCCCACTTCACCGCCACAATTCTTTCCTTCTCTATTTTCTTAAGCCAGATGGTATTTTAGGGTTTGGTTGTAACTTGCCACATGTTCTCGAGTCTTTCTTCAAAAAGTTGGAAGTTTTTACTTAAGGCTTATGAACTTGTTAAAAAGACCATCGATAACCTCTTTTCAAAATTTATCAAAGCCAAGTTGGAATCAAAGTGGTTCCTATAACTACAATGGTGGTTTGTATAGTTCTACGAAGTCTCCACATTACCGCTAGAGTGCATTTCCAAAGGAATTAAGTGTTCATCATACAAATTATCATTTTAAAGTGCATTCTAGAATAAATGAAAGTTATTTACATAAAGTTAAATAAAGAAAATTTCATTCATCTATAGCAAAAATGGACTAAAATCAAAGATATAATTACTCAAAATCAACACCATAAGTACAAAATGTTATACTTTATTATGTATATATATGTACTACTGGAAATACAAAATTTATGTTGATTACATAAAGACGAGGAACTAGGTATATTCAAAAGGGAAATTCTTTTCATGCTCAGAGGCTGAACATCAGCACACAAACCACTTCTATAGCCACTTGGAGGTGCTCTATCTGGGCAAGAAAAAGCAGGTTCTCATGTGACTGCAGAAACTAAGCAAACAACTCCATGTTGTTCCTCACTAGAACTACGCGTAGGAGAGTTACTGCTTCTTCCAAGGCTTCGTTCTGAGGAATAAAAGCAATGCAAATGGTGTCACCTATCAGTCTACTCCATGGATAACTGTTGAGACCAACGATAGCTACATTCACCTGGTGGAGGAATTATGGTTGCACCCGTAATGACCCCTTTCTAGTGGAAGCACTTAAACTTGAATCTTGCATTCAAAGTGTTTCTCAAAGAGACATTAGAAACGTTAGAGATCAATAAATTTTAGTAATAACATCTAGTCAAATCAAGATGATATAATTAGGTGTTCGTTGCCAAAGGATTATTCATATCCTCCCTCTTACTCACTATGAATGATTCCTTGATGAGAACAAAATATCTTTTGAGATCCCATAGAAGGAATTTTGTTATACCATTTAACATCATAGTGAATTAATGGAGTCATTATTAATTATAAGGCTCAATAATTGCTACAAGCATCATTATTGGATAATTGTAAATAATACACTATATATATTGTCTTGTATGTATTGTATGTTCCCACCATCTATGATGTATGATGTATCTATGAATTTCAATATATATATACACTTATCAATTGTTAACCTGTCATTTTGTCTCCCAATATACTTATTCATCCTAATATGTTCAATTAGGGGTTCAGGTAGATGGATCCACATTAACTATGAGACTAATAACATGATATGCATTTCTTCCTATGATAATATGATATGCATATCTAACTAACTATAAACCACAATAATTATCCCATATTAACAATTACATTATTATCTCTACCTATATTAAATATTAATATATTTATCAAATACTAAATAGATACCTTAATTAACATAATCTTGAAATCATAATTTTGGTTACCTTAAGTCATGAATTAATTATCATTATCTAATTGAACATAATACATATATATGTATAACCATTATCAATTAGTTCTAGAGGTTTACACTACTCACCCTAACCCAACATACATATACTTATTATGTTCACTTATGCACTTATATAATGTCTATATTTATATTCTTATTTACTTGATATCTATACTTATCACTTATTTACTACTCACATACTATCAAAATTATTTATATTTACTCCTTACCTCCTTCATCAATTTGCAAATAGGCATCTTCTTTCTCCAGCCATGAGCTCATGGGTACAAATAGTCAAATTTCATTGGGATAGACGTGAAATGTCTTTGAGTGATTCAATAATTCTTTTAGCTCAGAATATGTTCACATATTCCTAATTTTATTGCTCCCTCTGTTTGTATATTTTATTTATTTTCTTTGTCCTCTTCCCATCATCCCAATATATCTATATATATATATATATATATACATATATATATATATATATATATATATATATATATATATATATATATATATATATATATATATATATATATATATTTCTTGTTGCCCTGCGTTGGATTAAAGAGAATATTTTTTAACATAACTATATCCTTTTTTTTCCATCATTATGTAGACATCTAAATTTAATCCCCCCCACACGATCAAATTCACCAATTTATTCATCCATTCCGTCAATATTAATTTATTTAATTAATATTACACTTTCTGCCTAAATTCCTTAAAGTATTTAATTTAAGAATTAAATGATTTACCTTACATCCTTTTCCTCTCTAAATTAAATAAATACATCAATTTATTTAATTTAGTCATTTAACCTTTTTGAATAAAATCAGTTTTAAATTCTTCCTTTTTTCTCTCTCCTTGTCACATCCTCCATTATCCCTTTCTAATCTGGATTAATTTAATTAATTCATGATTAGAATGTGCATCCTTTTAATCAAGGATTAATATCACATCCCCGTACATTTGCCACTTACTTCTAATCTTTCATTAACTTATCCTAATCATGTATTTGCACAACCTTAATCAAAGTCATTAGCTACATTTAGCATCCCTTTTTAGTCAACCTTTCCATTTGTCTTTCTTAGCATTGACCCTCTTTCCCATGTGAATTTTTAATTCACATTTATTTATCCTAGGTCCCTCTCTTCCCCATGTGAATTTTTAATTCACATTTTATCCTTCCAAGGCTTACCTTATACCCATGCAACTTCTAGAACATTTGACTTGTCATCTCACTCACATGTGACAAATTCCCACCTTTTTGGAAACCCTCTCTTATCCACTAGATTCTCCCAAGAATGTGAATTTTTATTTCTCCAACCATTTTCTCATTTCCCATGGAGATTTTTGAGGAATTCCAAAATTCCTCAAATGTCACTTTCATCCTCACTTGGGGACAAGAAGTTCCTTTTTGAGGAAATTTTCTCACCCCCCAAGGTACATGTCCTTCCTCCACATTATGTACCTCCCTTCCACCTCACCTCCACATCATTTTATCTTAGGCCATCTCACATTCCACATGTCAAGATGTGAGGGCTTGTGAGTCCTCAACTCATCATGGCCCTACATCTTGACCTTGGTGGCTCAATCTCAACCATTGAATTCTCTAGATAATTCAAATTTCTCTATAAATACCCCCTCTTCTAAGGCATTTTCAAAACTTAATCATTTTAGCATCCTAATGTTGTCATTTTGAGCACTAAATTCACAAGTATTTTCAGTCATTTAGCCAATCCATTTTAGCCATTTACATTTGCATCCCATCATATTTTCAATCTTGCATTCAGTCATATCTAGTCATCCAAGGAGCATACAAGTTTACATTCACAAGGGCCAACCAAGGGATTCATCAACATGGAGAAGGTATAAGCACTTGCACAATTTCATCTGTTTCTCTTTGTGTTAACAATTTCTTAGGCTAATCTTGAGGTGTCCTTTTGTGTTTTTCTCTCATTGCATTATAGTTGTTTTTGCAAGGGAAATTTAGGGCATCTCAGAGAAATCTCCAAGAACAGTGGTGCCTTCGGTAACTTCAATTTCGATTAGATTGCCTCAAAGACACGTACAACTATGTCCTAAAGTGGAAACAGACACAGTTCATTTCCCACATTAATCCTTCTGAAAGAAGCACATGTAAATTCAACATCAAGAAATAATAGATTCTCGAAACAGAACCAACATAGATGAAAGATAAGACATAAAACTAGAACACATAGATTTACGTGGAGAAAACCCCTTCAGGTAAAAACCCCACCCTCCAAAGTTTGAGCCATTGTATTATTCAGCAACAAAAGGTTACAATACAATTTCAAGCTCTTAGCCTTTTCGGAGATTACATCTTGTTCATTCTGGAAATAATCCTAGTAGCAAACTCTCCATCTGTACATTTCCTGATCAACCTCTCAAACCAAACAATCTTCGCACTGTTGCAATACCCTCAACAATATACAGTATAGATCAACACGAGAGATTGACCATGGCATTCAATTCTTGATCAGGAGAGATTTTGGCAACATAACCCTACCTCTCTCTTTTCTCTATTTTGGCCTCATGCCCTCGGCCTTCCAGCCAGCCATTCGGCCTTCACTCTATCGCT
Source organism: Sequoia sempervirens (assembly GCA_007258455.2). Taxonomy (NCBI): domain Eukaryota; kingdom Viridiplantae; phylum Streptophyta; class Pinopsida; order Cupressales; family Cupressaceae; genus Sequoia; species Sequoia sempervirens. The sequence goes on from VDFB02058960.1 coordinate 24,656, forward strand.
CTCCTATTTCGAACATTCAATTCACCAAAACAAAGTTGTTTTCATTTCCTCACAAACAGTTTGTCTTCCATGCAAAAACGGTTACAAAAAATAGTTCACATTTTTCCCTCTTTGATAGGTCCAAGTCACACCACGTAGGACAGTATTCAATTAGTCAACAATGTTCAACCTGTGTTTGAATGTCAGTGAGACACTGACCATGTCTCCCCGATGCCACAAATCCCAACCGTCAATATCGCCAAGAGTCATCACTATCGGTAAGAGGTTACACCGAGTTCAAAAGTAGTCAGCAAGACAAACCACATCGCTGAGACGTCATATCGATGTTCAAAACTCACATCGACATCAACATTCCCATCGGCGAGACTATCGCTATTCAGTGAGAGTCATAACGAGTTCAGGACTCATATCGATGCCCAATACACCCATCAGCAAGACTTCCACATTTGCTAAGAGCTCCAATGAGCCTCCATGTTACTCTAATCAGTCTTTCACCTTGAGTCACCCTGATACAAATCATCAGCCAGAGTTACATCAATAATCAATGGGGGCACCAACTCACATCTTATTAGCAAGACAATATACATTGGAAAAAGGTTTCACCGAAGTCCCAACTCACACCGAAAGCAGACTCATCGGCAAGACTAACACTCTCGGTAGAAAGTCACAACAAACACACACAAGTCACACCGATGACATCCCTTGCCAAGAGTCTCCCTGACATCCAATAAGAATATCCGGTCAGCCAAACATCTCCCATCGCTAGGACACATTCTGATAGGAACAAGTCATACTGATTACTGCATCGGCCAGATAGACCAAGGGTCACGCCAATATCAGCCAAACTTTCTACCGTCGCCGAAACATCATTCTGACTGTCCAAGGTTACGCTGAAGATTCAGGTTATACCGATCGCCAAGACATTCCAGAGGTCACAACGATAGTTTAGGATCAACTAGCAGATCGGCCAGACATCTCAACAGTCACAGCAACCATACTTACTCAGAAGTTTCAGCCTGTGAGATTGAGGCACACAATTCCAACAATCTCCCACTTGACGAAGATCACACAGGAACCACCAAGGCACTCAGAAACAAAGATCACACTAGCTTCACCAGTTTAGACCCCGCAGCACTCAAGACACTCGACCAACAAATTTCCACAGATAACATTCCACCAGACAATCTGCAACAAAGACCAAGTATCCAACTGCAACTCACTGTCCAACAAAGCAACCGAAATGCAACCAAACACAGCCTTCCAGGAAACCACATAGACCACAAACATGCTCTCATGCTCCATCAAGAATTCTGCATCAACATCCAAGATGTCCACCATTCAGGCAACAATCCTTGTCATCCTCCAACATGCCACCACTTCACTATGCTTAGACACTATACAACAGCAATATCAACTTCAAAGCCTCAAACAGAACACAATCATGAAGTCATTCTCCAAAAACAAGACAAAAACACCAGCTAGAACAACAATCAGACTGACTGCTTCCATCCAACTGATAAACCCACATGACTGAAAATAGCACCCATAGCTCATGCTATTCCATCCAATCTTACATACCTTAAAGGTACCAACATTAGTAAACTCATGTCGCTCCAAAACCAACTTATTAATAGAAAATACAAGCTCCAAGTGCCAACTAGTTGAAGAAGAAAAAACACAACAGGAACACCCACTACCTGAGTAATTCCAAATATGAAAGATCAAAGACATAACAAGTCTACCAATAAAAACACATAGAAAGTGTAACCATGTAGTACCAAAAATATTCACAATGATACACACAACCTGCAACAAACTGTTTCAAGAAACATTTCTCTCACCACAAGTCTTCACAGTTCTCCCAAGTTCTCCACATGCAATCAAAGGAAAAAAGGATTAAGAACCTCCATGCCATCACCCATGAACATGAGTGAAAACACATGACCACAAGCAAGTGATCACTATAGCTCCAACCAAACCTCAAACCAATGAAATGTGAAACCAAACATCCAGGAAGTAAACCAAGACCAAAGAGAGAAACTTTGCACATCATATTCCTGTAGAACATCCTCCTATATACACTTCTAACAGCCAGCTGTGTCAAGAATTATCTCCTTCTCATCCCAAAAGAAAAACTTTAACAACATCCAACCATTCAATCACCAAGATCAAACCAACTTTAAAATCATGTAATCAACATGGATGTAAGCCTCTCAAAGAAGATCAAGCTACTTCATTCCCCATTTCAAGAAATCAGCCCATACAACATCTCCTACCAATTCTTATCAGTAAATAACATAACACAAAAGCTCAAGGAGATAAAAACAAGTTGTACATCTTCCACCATGAATCCTCCAGAACCATTAAACAACAATTCAAGATCCATATCATGAAAGTGAACATAAAACACATCTGAAAAATATAATGGGCCAAATACCTCTCAGATAAACTGCCGAGCAGACCAAGAGTGGGAACGAGAATACTCCTTCAAGATATACAATTCATCATGACTAATCCAAGAGCAATCTCCTTATAGGTCTCTTATTGAACTCACCTTCAACCAAGGTGTAGGCTTCTCGGACTTTCTACTAAAAACTTCATCAAGAGTAACAAACAACAACACTTCTCTCATAAGAGAAAAACAACCTCACCTTATTCTTCATGTATCCATGAGTACTAGCAATCGATCATCTCATGCTAAATTTCAACTGCATTACTGCACTATCATGAAGTATCAAGCAAATAATAAAAGCACCCAATACACAAAGAATTACTAGACCACTGTCAAAGCTCCAATCATCTGAATCAAGAACTTATCATGAAACCATGATCTACATATCCCCTTAGGAGATACCATGATTCAAGTAACTTCACTATGTTCTCAAGTATAATGCACAATGCCAAAAATCTAGTGCACAAACAAGAGTATACCATGACATAAAGTAAACAGACTCAAAACCAACATCACCTGTCAAGCACCACCAACACCTCAGCCAAAGACTCCAAGTGTCCATCATGGATCCAAGATGTTGCACATCTTCAAATAATGTCCATGCAAATGTGAAAGAACCCTTTTGCAGCAACAGGATCTAAAAGCCCCCCCTTGAAACGTCTGCAACATTAAAGAAGACCATTCACCACCATGTGATGAACCCTCAGATACTGCTAAAGCTCCCACTGAAATGTGACATTCAAGCTCTCCAAGCATCATGACCACCTACTTCAGGTTCCCATAACTGACTATTCATGTACTCAAACAATATCCATCCTCTCATCTCAAAGCAATCACACCAATGCACAAGTGACCAAAGACAAGGCCAGCTAACAAGTCTGCACCAACAATAAATCAACCTCGTGGATAAAGACAGTCCACATCCAAGTTATCTCACTGCAGCCAATGGGTAGCTAATCCACCAATCACATAACTCGTAGATCACAAACATCGAACATGCAAACCCATCATCGCATTGGAATCTGCAACACTAAGATTTCAAAGAGAATAACCACGTAGACAACATGACTCAAACACTAGATCACGCCAAGCCTAATTTTCCATTCATGTCCACAATGAGCACCATAATCAAGGAACCCACAAGCACCACCACAAGAATGCTGAGTGACAAATCACATACCAACACTCCCATGAAGAGAAGAAATTCACACCTCCTCAAGCCATGCACAAAGCATGCATGTAGAACTGCAACTATCTCATCCAACAACACCCCAAAAGCCAGGGTCTAGAAAAAAAAACTTAACAACAACTCCACATAACCACAAGTTTTTCTTAACCATGTAAAACCTGAAAAACCACAAAGCTACGCAAGTACAAATCATCCTTAGAAAGAAAACAGCAGTTCAAGAATATCCAGGCCCCTTTCAGGCCAACTCTAAAACCACCAACATATACATGCATCTGAGAAGGAGAGAAAGGCTATTTCAGAGGCTTGCAAATCTTCTAATCATTAACTCCATCTCATACACCAAGGTTATACTGTTACCAACTAGGAGACACAAATCACAACAAAACAACATGATCAACTCCCTTTTCTCCATCTTCACCATCCTTCAAGCTGCGTGTTGTCTCTAAATATCACAAGACTTCCACTAACCAAAGGATCAATAAATCAAATGATTCCTCCATATTTCCTCTAGCCTAACAAACTGGGAAATCTTCACAGGAGAAATACCCAGAACTAGCAACCAAAAGAAGGCTCTGATACCACTTGCAAGGGAAATTTAGGGCATCTTAGAGAAATCTCCAAGAACAGTGGTGCTTTCGGTAACTTCAATTTCGATTAGATTGCCTCACAGACACGTACAACTATGTCCTAAAGTGGAAAAAGACAGTTCATTTCCCACATTAATCCTTCTGAAAGAAGTACATGTAAATTCAACATCAAGCAATAACAGATTCTTGAAACAGAACCAACACAGATGAAAGATAAGACAAAAAACTAGAACACACAGATTTACGTGGGGAAAACCCTTTCGGGTAAAAAACCCCACCCTCCAAAGTTCGAGCCATTGTATTATTCAGCAACAAAAGGTTACAATACAATTTCAGGCTCTTAGCCTTTTCATATATTACATCTTGTTCATTCTGGAAACAATCTTAGTAGCAAACTCTCCCTCTAAACATTTCTTGATCAACCTCTCAAACCAAACAATCTTCGCACTATTGCAATACCCTCAACAATATACAGTACAGATTGACACGAGAGATCGACCATGGCATTCGATTCTTGATCAGGAGAGATTTTGGCAGCATAACCCTGCCTCTCTCATTTCTCTATTTTGGCCTCATGGCCTCGACCTTCTAGCCAGCCACTTGGCCCTCACTCTATCGCTCTCCTATTTTGAACATTCAATTCACCAGAACATAGTTTTCATTTCCTCACAAACAGTTCGTCTTCCACACAGAAATGGTCGCAACAAACGGTTCACATTCTGCCCTCTCTGATAGGTCCAAGTCACACCACGTAGGACAATATTCAATTAGTCAACAACGTTCAACTTGTGTTCACATGTCAGTGAGACACTGACCGTGTCTCCCTGATGCCACAAATCCCAACCATCGATATTTCCAAGAGTCATCACTATCGACAAGAGGTTACAGCGAGTTCAAAAGTATTCAGCGAGACAAACCACATCGCTAAGACGTCATACTGATGACCACCACATGTAGTGCTATTCGACAAGACCATCGCTATTCGGTGAGAGGTCATACTGATGTTCAAAACTCACATCGACATCAGCATTCCTATCAGCGAGACTATCACTATTCGGTGAGAGTCATAACAATTTCAGGAGTCATATTGATGTCCAATACACCTGTCAGTGAGACTTCCACATTCGCTAAGAGTTCCAACGAGCCTCCATTTTACTCCAATTAGTCTTTCGCCTTGAGTCACCCCGATACAAATCATCGGCCAGAGTTACATTAACAATCAACGGGGGCACCAACTCACATCTTATCGGCAAGACAATATACATCAGAAAAAGGTTTCACCGAAGTCCCAACTCACACCGAAAGCAGACTCGTCAGCCAAACTAACACTCTCGGAAGTGGGTCACAACGAACACACACAAATCACACCGATGACATCACTCGCCAATAGTCTTCCCGACATCCAATAAGAATATCTTGTTGGCCAGACATCTCCCATCACCAAGACACATTCTGATATGAACAAGTCATACCGATTACTGCATCGGCCAGACAGACCAAGGGTCACACCAATATCAGCCAGACTTCCTACCATCGTCGAAACATCATTTTGACTGTCCAAGGTTACGCCGAAGATTTAGGTTATACTGATTGCCAAGACATTCCAGAGGTCACAACGATAGTTCAGGATCAACTAGCAGATCGGCCAAACATCTCAACAATCAGAGCGACCATGCTTACTCAGAGGTCTCAACCTGTGAGATTGAGGCACACAATTCCAATAGTTTTTGCATATTTAGGATCACATTTTTGGCACACCCGATGGGACCTACAAACGGTTTCCTCTATTTTACATTTGTTTTCTTTGAGATTGTTTGTAGGTATAGGTTGCAGAGGGGTGACTACACCCTCTAGGTCACTGTAGAGGGGTGACTACACCCTCTAGGTCACTGTAGAGGGGCGACTACACCCTCTTGTACGCTACAGAGGGGTGATTGTTCCCTTTGGTTCACTGTAGAGGGGCAACTACGCCCTCTAGTTCACTGGAGAGGGGTGATTGCGCCCTCTGGTTCACTACAGAGGGGTGATTGTGCCCTCTTGTTCACTGCAAATGGGCGATTGCACCCTCTGGTTCACTGCAGAGGGGCGACTGCGCCCTTTGATTCACTGCAAAAGTGCAACTGCACCCTCCATTTCACTGCAAAAGGGCAACTACGCCCCAGTTTAATATTATGTTTCTAACTAGTTTGTTGTAGAGGGGTAGATACGCCCTGACCCATATTTTTTTTCTAACAAGTTTGTTGTAGAGGGGCGGATACACCCTTATCTATATTTTGTTTCTAACTATTTTGTTGCAGAGGGGCGGATACGCCCTTATCCATATTCTATTTCTAACAAGTTTGCTGCAGAGGGGTGGATTCACCCTTATCTATTTTATGTTTCTAACTATTTTGTTGTAGAGGGGCAGATACACCCGTATCTATATTATGTTTCTAACTATTTTAATGCAAAGGGGTGGATACATCCTTATCTATATTTTGTTTCTAACTAGTTTGCTGCAAAGGGGTGGATACGCCCTAATCTAAGAATTGTTTCTGACATTTCACTGCAGCGGGGTAGATTTTCCCTAATCTGAAAACTATTTCTAATATTTTGTTGCAGTGGGGCGAATTTTCCCTTCTAGTTACTGTAGTGGGGCGGATTTTCCCTCCTTTTTACTACAGTGGGGTGGATATGCCCCAAAATAGCACATTTTGGGAGGTAAAATGAACGTTTTAGCTTAGTTTTTGCTCCATTTTTTTGTTGTTTTTTGGTTCTAACCCCCTAACATTGTTTGTTGCAAGGATATTGGTGTTTTTGGCTAACATTTTGTAGCATATTCTTGTGTAATTAGTGAAGAAAGAAGGATAAAACAATTAACGTTTTCTTGTAGAGCCTTCTTTTTGCACAGATTTCCAAAGCTATCCTTGTTATTTTTTGTTAATCTAGGAACATAATTTAATTAGGGGAAGTAATATTTGTTGTTTGTTATGTCTATCTTTTTTGTGTTACCAAAAGGGGGCATTAGTTTGTTTTCACTTTTCACTTGCACTTCATGTGAGCCTGGGGAGTAGTTGGAAATGATTAGTTCCTTCTTTCTAGTGGGACCTGCTTGGGGATTTCACAACGCCAAGGGAGGGTCCCAACCATGTGTATTGGCGAGGTATATAAAGGGGGGAGAGCGAAAGCTATACCTTAATCCATTCACGTCGTAATTGGCAGAGCGTCGAAGCTAGGGTGATACCTAGATAGACGTGAAGAGTTGGTCTGAACCCTTCAATATCTCGCTAGGGTGATACCTAGATAGACGTGAAGAGTTGGTCTAAGCCCTTCAATATCTCGCTAGGGTTCCCAACTCATGCTTGTGATGAGTTGGTGTTCATGGTTGTGCCTCGTGTACCAAGAGTATATTAAGGACTCCCTATACACCTTGTGCATCCTAGATTAAGACCTTTATTGGTCATACCTTTAACACTAATCATAGGATTGTGCTTGTTTGAAAGTGCTTTCTTGTGAGAAACCAATAAACTTTTTGAAAAATTGGCCTTATTGTTGTCATTTTAAGTCCTTGCCATAATTATTTCCATCTAAACCAAGTCCATGTTCACTATAGTGGGGTGAATTTTCCCTTCTGTTTACTACAGTGGGGCGAATTTTCCCTTCTATTTACTGTAGTGGGGCGAATTTTCCCTCATGTTTACTGTAGTGGGGCAAATTTTCCCTCCTGAATAGTCAAACTCACCCCATTTAGCTCTGTTTAGCCTCCAAACCTCTATTTAATCATTCCAAACCTCTATTTAATCATTCCAAGCCTTCATTTTATCATTCCAAACCTCTGTTTAATCATTCTAAACCTATGTTTTGTCATCTTAAACCTTTGTTTGATCATTCCAAACTTCTGTTAGTCATCCCTCGCCCCCATACATTTATTCTCTCAATCTGCCCACTAGTTCTGAACTTTTCAGTAAGTCATTTGGGAAGCCCATATCATCACCTAGTGAACTTGTTTCACCGAAATCTTACCATTTGTATCACCTAATCCATATCATATAAACACCACTCATCATCAAACCACCTAAACCTTGTGCTAAAATTTGTTATCCAAATTGACCTTAGCAATTGAATTTGATTGTTATCCTTCATATCAATCATCAAATTTGACCCAAATCAATTCACTTCCATCTTGAGGTGAATTCAGTGTCGTAAGTTATCATCCTCAACCCAAATCAATCCATTTCTATCTTGAGGTGGATTCGGTTCCATGATCATCCACTTGATCAATCAACGCTCTAGGTCACTAAGGGTGATTTTCTGACTGGGTTTAGGATCCCTTACGTCTTATGTCATTTAATTTTAGTCCAATCACACCTATCCAATCACTCAATCTATTCTATCCAATCATTTAATCATCCAATCAAACCAATCACACTTATCCAATTATCTAATCGATCCAATCACATCCATTCAATCAAACCCATCCAATCAATCACAACTATCCAACCAACTTCATTGATTCATATAATCTATCTAATCAAACCAATCCAGTCCTCTAATCGAATTCAACAATTCATCTAATCCAATCTTTATCCAATCACACAATCATCTAACCATTACCCCCATATTTACACTAGTCCTTTCTTTTTATGCCCATTCAAACTCGGTCACAAACTAAGAAACAAATGGCACAACAAGGTCAAGGTTCCCAACTGAATACCTCTAAAGATCCTAACAACATGGAAAATGCTCCTCAAGATCCTCATAATGTTGTCAATGCTCCCCAAGATCCCCATAATGGTACTTCATCACAATCCAACACCGAGGAACAAAATAACTCACCGCCTGGTGAAGAGAGCATGCTCAATCAACCCGAACTCACACTTGAGGAACATTTCAGTAATCCCACCAATGCATGAATGAGAAATCATCTCCTCGAACAACACGGTGAACAGATCTTGGCCCACCTAATTGAGAAAGGTGTCAAAGCCCCATCAGGTGTTGACCTCTCCAAATATGCCAATTCCATACCCAACACACCCAATGATTCATACATCCCCAATAAGCCTCCACTAGAGAGTTGGTATCAACCTGAATTTGGAATTGTCATCCTCTACCATGTCAACAATCCTCCACACTCCCTAGCTTTAGTCATGAGTGCTTCTCAAACACCTAACCCTAATGACCCTTTTTCTTATGGTATGTTGCAAAACATTTCGTAGCACCCTCCATTAATGCTGACCACACCACCCCTTCTAAATCCACCTCAATTAAATGCTATAGGAAACCCTTTCACCCCCTTTCCTCCACCTCCTTGGACCACAAGTATTCCACCACCTCCATTCTCATCCCAACAACCTCTTCAATCCAACATGCCTCAACAAGGTACATCCCAACCCAATGTCCGCACTGTCACTCAACAACCTCCTTTGCAAAACGTCTCCATCACACCTCAACAACATCATCAACAAAAACCACTAAATAATCCTTTGGTTTCATCACAACACCCCCCCCACCAATCACAAGGCAATCCATCTCGACCTCCAGTCCCAACCATATCCCCATTCCTCGCATCTATTTTACGTCCGCAAACTCAACCACAACACAACATTCCATCTCTACCCATGCAAAAATTGACAATACACCAGCAAACCCCCCAACATTATTTTTATCATAACCAACAATAGTTCCAGCAAAAACCACCCTACACGTCCTCACAACAGTCACATCAGTACCCCCATTACTAGCAAACTAATCCACAACACTTCATTCATGCTCCTCAACATTATGCCACCTATAATTACCAGGCTAATCTGTACTCCACCTCACAAAAAAAACCTTCGTACCAAAAAAACCCCTGACACATCAACAAGGGACACCATCCTCTCATTATCAAAATTCATATATTAACGTTCACACAGTATCGCAACAAGATCCTCCACTATCTTACCATCTATACCCATCCAACCCATCTACCTCGACTACACCACTAGTCAATGCCGATCTATTGGAAATCAAAGCTTCTTTGAAAGATCTCCAAGCTGGAACTAGTAAGGAATCCTTTAAATTCGAAGATATATGTCCCTATCCGTTTGACCCATCCATCTCATTAATTCCCTTCTCGAAACACTTTGAGATACCAAAGTTTGATAGATACAAGGGAAACAAAGATCCTAAGCCCCACTTGCAAGAGTTTTACTCCCAATGTCAGGAATTTATGCACAAAGACAACTACCTTTTGTGTTTGTTTCCATGGAGCCTGACAGGAAATGCCCTAGAATGGTTCATGAGTCTAGAACTAGGGTCCATAAAATCCTTTGCAGATATTTCAGAAAAATTTGTTTCTTACTTCTCCTTCAATTTGGAGGACATTGATACCTTGGATCTCCTCAAAGAGAATCAATGTGAAGGTGAAACCTTTGCTAGCTACCTTCAAAGATGGTGTGCACTAGCAAGCCGAATGAAAACCCCTCTCAAAGAGAAAGACATGGTCACCCTCTTTGTGGAGAACTCACATCCTGACATTGTTCATAATTTCAGGTTGCACTGTGTTACCACTTTCACTGAAATAGTGGAAAAAGGACCCATTCTTGAGCATTCCCTTATTGCCAAAGGGCACATCAAGATACACAACCATGACAAAGAAAGGCCATTCGACGATAAGTCACATTTTTGTAACAAGAACAAAAATGTAGTGAATGATGGTGTCACTGACACTAAACATGTTCAAGTGGCCAATACATCCCAAAATCAACAACCATCTGTACCTAATGCCATATCTGTGCCACAGGGGGCATATCATCCTCCTCAACAGTTGAACCAGAACAGTCAAGGGAATGACAAACACTCGTATGCTCAATAAGGAGAACCCTTGGGTGTCATCTTTAATAAGTTGTTTCAGGTCAATTATCCGATCACATATCCTATCACCAAACCACTTGATGAATCCAAGCCCAAACCAACCTGGTTTAGGGAGAATGAATATTGCTAATTCCATAAGATTAAAGGGAACTCTCTGAATAAGTGTCAAGGACTCAAAAACTATGTCCAAGATCTTATTGATCGAGGAGATATCAAAGTCGACACCAGTTAAGCTTCATCATCTAATGCTCAATTACAGATATACCAAAATGCCTTCCCGAACCATAATCAAGGCACAAGCATCTCCAAAAACAATCCCCAAGACAACAACACAAATAATACAAGCTATAAGAATGTACCCCTCAATTATGATGGAATTATCCATTACATTGAATAGGTAGAACCCTGTATGTCTATGATACATGTTAAAGCTAAAGATCACCAATGTGTTATTACTACCTGATGATCTCACATTACTGTCCCTGTAGCCTACACATCAATCCAACCAAATCCTATAAACTCTCAGCTCAACATTCTTAATTACTTAGGAAAGACCCCTACTCAGATTTCAATCTTGGATCTGCTTAAGTCTTCTCTAGTGCATTAGGAAATACTCAATAGAGCTTTACAAGAAACTCACATACCTAACGACATCGATCCCACAAGGTTCCAAGCTTTAGTAGGACACCTAGCTTTATCTTACCAGCTACACTTCAACCAGAATGACATGCCAAATATTTATGCCAATCACAACCATCCCTTACACATCGAAGCCTTGGTTGTCTGTCATAAAATAAAAAAGGGTCCTAGTAGATAATGGCTCTACCCTAATCTATGCACTCTGAAGTTCAAAGAGGTAGGGTATACTCAAGTGGATTTGAGTAATCAAATCATCACAATCAAGGCTTATGATAATGCAGAAAGAAATTTTGAAGGCATTACCAGTCTTCCTATCTAGGTTGGACCTATAGTTCAGTACACTACCTATCATGTCCTTGATCTGGACTTACCATATAATCTCCTCCTCGGCTGCCCATGGCTCCATGCCATGCAAGCCATCCCCTCCACGTACCATCAATGCCTAAATTTCTCGGTTAATGGAAAAGAGATCACCATTTATGTCGACCCGCAACCATTTGAATACGATTGTGCTCTACAAGCATCATTTACTCATTTACATTATTGTCCTGGGGTTGAAATGGGGGAAATTCAGTCATCATCCTCCAATCCATCTTCCACTATGACAACCACTTCATCTTCCTCCATCAATCCTGCAGTCACCAAAGTCCAAATCATTGACAAGGGGTCTGGTGAATATGAAATGCATACAACTCTAAATGTGGCCACCATGCCACCGTCACCACACACATACAGCCAACCTTCGCAGTCTACACCAAAAGAAGATAAGACCATCACCTTCAGTGCTAAAAACATCCCTGCTACCACTTTCCAGTCTCCTAGTATAAAGATAGATGCACCAGAAGAGGATATCAATCAGTGGGTATACCGTGAAAAACCCCAACTAGAACCTCCTTTAAAGGAATACTTCCAGGAAGTATACCCTTGGTCAGCTAAGTTCGTAATAAAGCATAACTACCAAGGTGGCGGCCTAGGTAAGGAAGAACAGGGACGATTGCAACCTATTGATGTATCAAAGCTTTCGTGGAATATAAGCCTCGGATATGACAAAAAGAAAAAAGGCCCCGCAACATCATCTAATACCTCCAATAGTGTTACTGTGGACGATGGTCCCTTGGAAGACATACCTAAGGAAGAATCCATCATACATGCGAATGATGATGTTGATCACACAGACTTGCCATCCATGTTTGATTGTTTATCTATCTTTACCATCATCCTTTTTCTCCGTCATCCCAAACTCATTGATTGGGACCTACGTGATAGCACACCTACCAATGTCTCCCTAGATACGTATGTAAACCTCATGGGATTGGGGGAGGATGAACACTCCAGTCACAAAAATAAAAACAAGAAAAATAAAAAATGGTTATGTACTGAAAACCTCCCCAAGGCACTTCCTGACCTAGAAAAAGTAAAAATAAACGACACATCCAATAGTGAAAACCTCGAAGAGGCACTGGAGGATGGAGACGTTCATCTTCCCCTTGTGGGAACTCAATTATCCACATGGTCATCCATCCTAATTGAAGAAACTCAAGAATTTAACCTGGGTATTGCTAAAAACCCTAAGATCACCTATGTAGCCAAATCATTATTAGAGCAAGAATATTCAATCATTGTTCAGCTACTCCAAGATGGAATCATTAACTTTGCTTGATCATACTTAGATATTCCAGGATTAGACCTTGCTTTAGTAGTTCATCATTTGGATGTTCGCCCAAATGCCAAGCCTGTCAAACAAAAGCTCCAAAAAATGCATCCACAGGTAGCATTATTAGTCAAGAAAGAATTCGAGAAATTACTGGATGCCAAATTTATCATACCTATCAACTACTCTGATTGGATCTCCAACGTAGTCCATGTTTCCAAACCAAACAGAGACATTCATATTTGCACAAACTTCTGGGATCTTAACAAAGCCTATCTGAAGGATGACTTCCCGCTGCCCAATATTGACATGTTGGTCAACCTTACTGCAAGACATGAGATGTTGTCCCTTATGGATGGCTTCTCTGGTTACAATTAGATCCGAATTGCACCTAAAGACCAACACAAGAGCACTTTTATAACACCTTGGGGTACTTTTTGCTACAATGTTATGCCCTTTAGTCTCAAGAATGTAGGGGCAACATATCAGAGAGTGATGACTATCATCTTCCATGACCTCATCCATATTATCATGGAAGATTATGTTGAAAACTTGCTAGGGAAATCCCAAACTAGAGCAAAGCACCCTGCCATCCTGAAAAAGATCTTCGAGTGGTTAGAACAGTACAAGTTAAGACTAAATCCAAAAAAGTGTGTCTTTGGTGTTACATCAAGGAAATTGTTGGGTTTCATAGTCTCCCGAAGAGGCATTGAGGTTGATCTCACCAAGGTGAAAGCTATTTTGGATATTCCTCCCCCGTACAATCTGAAACAATTAAGAAGTCTCCAAGGAAAGTTGCAATACATCCGTCGATTCATAGCCCAACTTGTAGATAAGTGTCAGTCATTCACCCATCTTCTAAAAAAAGACTCCACCTTTAGATGGAACCCACAGTGTCAGATAGGTTTCGATAAGATCAAGGAATACTTGGCTCATCCACCAATCTTGATGCCACCTATTCCAAGGAAGCCCCTCTTGCTTTACATCTCTGCCAATTTAGTCGCACTGGGGGCATTATTGGCACAACATGATGAGTCCTCAAAAGAAAGAGCAATCTACTACATCAGCCGAACATTGGTCGGCTATGAATTAAATTATTCACCCATGGAGAAAGCCTGCCTTGCAGTGGTCTTCAATACATCAAAACTTCAACATTACATGCTCATCCATCAGGTCAAATTAATAGCAAAAAATGATCCACTAAAGTATATGTTATCTAGAACCACTTTAATTGGTCACATGGCTAAGTGGTTCATGCTCCTAAGGGAATTTGACATAGAGTACGTGGATCACAAAGCCATAAAGGGAAAAATCATAGCTAATCAGTTGGACGAAGCACCCCTAGTGGATGCTTACCCTCTAGTCACTAAGTTTCCATATGAAGAGTTTTCACAGTTATAGAAGGACCTACTTGGACATTGTGTTTTGATGGCTCATATACTCATAATGGATCAAGCATAGGAATTATGTTTGTTACCCCTCAAGGTGACTACATCCCAAAATCATTCAGGATAGTATTCTTGTGTACCAACAACATAGTTGAGTACAAATCCCTCCTCATGGGTCTCTGAATTGCAAAGCAGTGGCACATAACTCACTTGAGAGTCTTTGGTGATTCATTGTTGGTCATTAAGCAAGTTAATGATGAATTATTAACAAAAGATGACAAGTTGTTACCCTACAAATGCATGGTGGATGACTTCAAGAAATATTTCACCTTCATACAATTGACCAAATTCCTAGGGTGCAGAACAAAGCAACTGATGCTATGGCTGCTACTATTGGCTCCCTGATTGACATGCCTAAAGATCGAACATAATGTGAGTTCCTTGTGGAACAACTTTTAATCCCAGCATATGATATCCCTGAGACTGACATTGTGTGTGACATTATAGGTCTCACTTCCCATGGTACCAAGACATATATACTTATCTGCATGATAATATTTTACCCCCAAACCTCACACGAAAGCAACAAAAATCCTTTTATTCAACGTACAGCCTAATACATTATCGTCGGTGATACGCTTTATTGTTGTGGGAATGATGGAACCCTCCTTAGGTGTCTGGATGAGACCAAAGCCCATACTGCACTAACAGAGGTACATAGTGGTGTTTGTGGGGCCCATTCAAATGGTATGGCCTTGGCCAAAAGGAATCTCTAAGCTAGATATTATTGGCCCACATTAGACCATGATGCTTGTGAATTCATGAAGAAATGCCTTCCCTACTAGCAACATGTAGATTTGATTCATGCTTTGGCACAAGACCTTCTGCCTCTCCTAGCACCATGGCCCTTCTCTCAATGGGGTTTTGACTTGATTGGCAAGATTTACCCACCATCTTTCGATGGCCATATATTCATAATTACTACCACTAAGTACTTCACCAAATGGGTGGAAGCAATGCCACTCACAAATCACCGGTACTCAAATTTCAAAATTCATCCTTTACCATATTCTTTGCAAATATGCTATTCCATCCACCATTCTCTTCGATAATGGAAAACCTTTTAAAAACTAGGCCATGAAACACCTCTATGACACCTTTCATATCCAACATCATTGGTCAACGCCTTATTACCCCCAAGGTAATGGTCAGGAAAAAGTAACCAACAAGACTCTTATCTGCATCCTCAAAAAGGTTGTCAATAACATTGGTCAAGATTGGCACCTCCATATTCATCTCGCTCTTTGGGCATATCACACCTCCTTTCGTACCCCTACAAGTGCCACTCCCTATTCTTTAGTGTATGGTGCCGAAGCCATCTTGCCAATTGAAGTTGAGCTCCTGTCATTGAGGATTTCTCTAAAGAACCTTATCAACGAGAAGGATTCTCGTGTCGCATGGCTTGCACAGCTGGAGTTACTTGATGAAAGACGAATCAAATCTTGTGATCATCTACAAGCTTACCAAAACTACCGCAACCATAACTACAACAAGAAGGTTCGTCCTCGACAATTCAAAATTGGTGATCTTGTCCTTAAAGAGAACCAACGTACTCAGCAAGACCACGATAAGAAAGGAAAATTTGAAGCAAACTGGTTGGGTCCTTATATCATAACCACTAAATATGGATCTGGGGCATACAAACTTGCTACCCTTGAAGGAGAGACCCTCAAAGAGCCTATCAATATCATGCATCTGAAGAGGTTCTATGCCTAAGTCCGCTTGGTAACCCTACCTGCAAAAATACAAAAAAATCCAAAAATAGTAAAGAGAAATAAATTTGTCCTATGGTGAAAACCACCTTTGGTGGTGCCTTGGATAGGTATGGGTGGTGAAAATCTAGTAATAGGCATAATCTGTAGAAGGCTTAATCATTATCTATCTTGTGCCCTAATTACTTCATGACTCCATCCATCCTATCCTGACATCCTCTCCCATTCCATCCTTGGCTGCTTAGTATCTTTTGATTGAGCATTGGAAAATTATATGCTATCTCTCATCCTAAGCTTTTTGTCCTAGTCTAAGCTTCTGTCATCATTTTTTCTATCTAATAATTTGTGTCAACATCTAGAAACATCCATCATGTCAGTCTCACCTAGTTTCCATATTGTCTTGTCAGTCCTCTTAGTCCTCATCAAACTACGTTGCCCCTGTACTTTCACGTAGGCAAGGCTAATCATTTGATCTACCCCCAAGTCATTTTGGACCATCTTGTTATTTCCTCCATCATTCATCTTTATTGGTACCTTTTCACTTTTATCCATGGATGCTTATCATTTGTCTTTTCTGCACTGTGTTGCCCCTATGTTTTCACGTAGGCAAGGTTGATCATTTGATTCTCCCCCGAGGCATTTGTATGTCATGTCTTGTGTTATTCATCATCAGTCACCATTCTCTTCTTCTTTATCCACAGTATTTTCAAGAACTATGAGGGCTCTGCACTTTCACATAGGCAAGGCTAATCTATGATCATCCCCCAAGCCCCTAGGTCTATAGGGTGCGTCAGTCTCAAGTCTCATGTCTTGTGTCGTGTCATCAAGCTATGTCCTTATCTAGCCAGTTCTTCACAAACAAGATCCACCTATGATAGGAGATCTAATTGATTTTAAGAATCTCGCATCATAACGATCTTTTAGTATAGTATCCATCATCTTTGGTCTCAACAGGATGCATCCTTCCTAACATACCTCATCAACCCCATCCATCCTCTCGATCCTATGGCAAAAGACGTTTGAAATTTGATTGTGATTTTTTGATACTTTTGGTTTTTTGTTTATCATTTGATCTCTCTATTACAGTTAGTTAAGGCTGTCATAATCTATCATATTATGGTGTGTTTTGGCTAATTCAAATAGGGGCATATCTTAATCTTTTATTGTTGTTGTCTATTGGGTTTCCCCACGTAGTATCCACCAAGACCCATGTGATCTTGTGTTACATTAGGATCTCCCTTTGTGTTTGTGATTATCCCAATGCCTAGCCCAACCAAAGTCTTCATCACTTTGGGGTGTAGGGATATCCCTTTTGTTTGTGTGTTTGTTTCATGCATTAGATGCTAACTCACCTTGGTTGCCTATACCCTGGCACTTGGTGTCTTATGCTATAGAAAAAATTAGTGCTTTGAAGATGGAAAATAATATTAGGATTGCATTTCATAATCATTATTTTTGCATTGCATTCACCCTATGATTTTGGTTGTGCAAATACTTTACCTCTTATCTCCCATTCTTCTCAGGATACTAAGGGTTATTGACAGGTGCCAAATTACACCCATTTTCCACTTTCACTACACATACATCTTCCCCCCTTTTTTTATCATGTCAGTTCTTATTGACGCTTATGACCATGTGTTATTACCTTTCATAATTTACTATTCACATTATTAATTCATTACAGCTTTAAATCCATTACAGGTGCATTATCATTTTTAGATCCAGCATATTAGGTTCATTTTACTGTTCATACATACATTGCCACCTGCATCACAAAGTGTTAGATTCATAATACATCACATCCTGCATGTATATAACATTCATAGAAGCATCCACATAAGTTCTCATAAACATATACAAACATGTCAACAATCAAATAATCATCCACATAAGTTCTTATAAACATATACATACACAACAACAAATCAAATAAGCATCCACACATAAACATTCACATAAGCCATCATAGATAAAACATATGCATATATCAAATCATCCATCAAACACATGAACAAGGTGTCAATAAGGACTGATATGTATATCATATAAATATATCAAAATCCAAAAGTCCATCACAAAATAATGTCTATTGACGACATCAAAATACATGTCCATCATATATAAAATCATAAGATGAAATATCAGTACAAGGCTCTAAAAATAACTGCTATCACTCTAAACTATCCATCCACCATGCACCTGTCAAAAACTTAGTAGACTGACATCTGTTGAATGAGCTACCCACATCTAATCTCTAAGGTGAATTAGGTACTGACCTCCTACCTAGCAAAACCCCCTGTGACTCATTGAAACCTCGGGTCCACATCCCCAACGTCTAAGATGGCACTAACATCTATGGGGTATGTCAAACGTACTGGAATATCCATTGTGTCGGATCTAGAACTGCATGATAATAAAAAAACATCCAAAATCCTACCTCCCTTGCGTTCTCCTCTCGCTCAACAACCTAGACCCGAGCAGAGTTTCACTCCTGATAATATCTATCCCGATCTTTAGTGATCACTCTCCTCTCTTGCTCCTAGGCCTACTGGGATAGTCATAACTGCGCCATCTCTACTTGAACCTGATCTCTCATCTCCTTGGCAGCCACTGTTATATCCCTCTCCCTCTGTAACCCCCGTATGTCTACCCCTATCACATCACCAACCTTTACTGACTACAACTGAGCCACTATTGCATCCCGCTCTCCCTGCAGCATCTGCATTCGTATCTCTGCAATATCCCTCTCCCTCTATACTGACTGCAACTGAGCCATTGTTGCATCCCGCTCTCCCTACAACATCTGCATCCGCATCTCTACAACATACCTCTCCCTCTGTACAGCCTGTGACCGAGCCACTGTTACATCCCTATCCCTCTGTAGTTCCTGTACTCTCAAATCTAATGCATCTCACTCTCTCTGCAGTGATGATACCTCTGAAACTGCCTCCTCTCTCCTCCTTTGAAGATACTATATATATACCTCTGCCACCTCCCTCTCACTCTGCAAAACCTACACCTGTGCCTGGGCTACATCCCTCTCTGCCTCCATGGCCTACACCTGTGCCAGTGCTACATCTCTCTCCGCCTACATCATGCATATCTAACCCCTCATCTCCTCTCACGCCTTCCTAGTGTCTACTGGCCCCTGATCCGCTAACTCCCCCTAGCCTATAATATATCAATCTCTACCTATAGTTTCTCACGGTCCCAACTCACAGTAGCCAACTCATCACGTACCCCCTATATGTCATCCCACATTCCATCTCTCTCCCTCTCCACCGTCACTACCTGTTTGAATAGGTGGTCAACAATAATCTCTCTGACCTACTGCCTGTACCCTCGCTAGCTCGACCCTGAGTCTAGTCACCTCTGCCTCAGCTATCCTCAAACTTTGATTTGTAATTTGAAGCCTCTCTGTAGTGCCTCTTAGCTAATCAATAGGATCCTCTAATGCCACACAATGAACCACTGCCAATGGCTCTACCTCCAACACCTCCACATCTGGCCTATCTACATCCATTGCATCAACCTCTAACTCATCCTGCACCCACTCGACCCTGCTCACCTGAATCCTCCTCGACTGTCCTCTCCTCCCCACCCTCATTAGTCTCCTTGGCTCTCCTATAACCCTCACCTCCCCCTCTATCTCCTCCTCATCCTTGCTCCCCCTATCTCTAGCACAGAAGGTCCCTACCCTGCCATGCTCTAGACCCTCCTCTATCATCTCCTACTTGCCATCCTCTCTCGTTGTCCCCTAGCCTCAGTCTACCCCTATGCTCCATCCTACTGTCCACATCCTCCTGCCTCCTCCTGCTCAGCCCTCACCTACACTCTCCTCCGCCATACTCTACCTCCTATGCCTCTCTACTGAATAGCTCCTCCCTCCACCTCACGTATCATCTCCACCTCTAGCTCACTCCCATCATCTTGTCATACTACATCTGGCTCTAGACCTATCCCACCCTCCTGTTGTACTACAACTCTCTCACCGTCGAGTCCTACTAAATCCATCTCCTCCCCCACATCTATCATCGCCCTATCCCTCCTTCGTTGTCTCCTCCTCCTCTCTGGCTGTCCTTCTGCCCCTGCCTCATCCTCTCCTCTAACCTCTTAACCAACACCCTCTGCATCCTCCTACTATCATGCTACCCTCACCTCCCCTCCTCTCCTCGCATGTCTCCTCCTATCTCCACCCTCCCTCACCAACCGAAGCCCATCCTTTGATTTGAACCCTAAAGCTCCTACAATAGGCATTTTCAATGTAATTCTCTGCCATTGGTGGTTGCAAAACCACCGAGCATACCACATCATCACTCATGCATCCTCCACCCCAACATCCCTCCCTAGGTAGGGCACCTACATTGTTGCTGCCTACGTCACTCTGGCATCCCTCAACGTAAAAGCATTTCCCCATGGTAGCTCTCTAGTGAGTTGACGAAACATGACGAGAACCTTTGGAATATCCTGTACCAACCCAAACTGCCTCAACACTCTATCTGGTCGATGCACCTCCACTATGTGTGGTTGGCTCCCAACCAAGACGCACCGACTCATAAAATAGCCCTAATATTTCCCCTCCTCCTCCCTCCATCCCCTGAATCGTCAATACATATATAGGCACCATAATATGTCCCTCTCCTGCAAGCCATCCATCACTCTCCTCCACCCATTCATATCCCCTTGCATCTCATGCCACAAAACCCAACCCCTCGCCTCCCCATACCCCCAAGCCATAGGCTCCCTATCATCCTCTTCTCCTCCCCTAACCACTAGGGGTCTCGTCATCATAATGTTCTCCCATGCCCACACCTATAGTAGGGTCATGTGTGTCAAACTCACTAACCTTCGATAGAAAATCACATGCATGTCTTTGTATAATTGTGCTAATACATAGGTACTCCATGAGAACTATCCCTCGCGCCACTGGAAAATATGTCAAATCACCTCCATGTATCGTAGACTGCAAAACCACCTACTACAGTTTGGAAACAATATCCCACTAATCAACCCACACAAAAATAATGGTAGGGGTGGTACCCTCATTGAAAAACATCTGTCCAAGTCCAACTGCCCATTCTGTATAGGAAGATCATCATCTCCAAATAACACTAAAATGGTGTGATCTAACTCTTCCCCCCTTGATACCACATCGCTCACTAATCACCCCACTATGGGTAGCCTCAAGATGTGACATACATCCTCCAACATCATTGTCATCTCCCCTGTCGGAAGATGGAAGGTCAATGTCCCTGAACTCCATCTCTCTATCAATGATGTCAGCATCACTCGATGCACCCTCATCATTGGGAACTGTAAAAAGTGTAGTAACCCCACATGCTCCAAGCTGCATGATCTACTCCGATCATGGCTGCCATAGTCGCTGCAAGTGCCTCTGACCGCCACTCATGTGTCTGTAATCGCTTGAAGCTCTGTATCCATATTAACTAGACTATCAGTTTCTTTCTCAACCCCAGGACTCTATCTTTTTACCCTCTATCTCTTATGCTTTTTCCTAGCTCCTCCCTCCCTGCATCATCAGGCCTACCTTGAGTCAGAGTGGTTTTGCCTCGATCGAGCTGACTCCGCCCTGCGCCGGGATGGATGCACCTTCACTAGGGGAAAATCCTCCCTGGGTCGGGGCGGGTGTGCCCCGACCTACAAGGTGCCTCTACCCTAAGCCGAGGCGGCTGCGCCTTAAGTCGGGGCAGATGCACCTCAGGTCGGGTCAGGGTGAATCTGCCCAGGCTGGGGTGGAAGTGCCCCAACCTACGGGGTGCCTCTACCCTGAGATGGGGTGGTTGTGCCTCTGTGCGGGGTGCTTTCGCCCTAGGTCGAGGCGAAAGTACCCCAAACTACGGAGCGCCTTTGCCCCAAGCCAAGGTGGTTGCTCCCCGGGGCGGGGCCCCTCTACTCCGAGCCAAGGCGGTTGTGCCCCAAGGTGGGGTGCCTCTGCCCCAGATACACCCCGACCTGTAGGGTGCCTCTGCCCCGCATTGAGGCAGATATGCCCAAGCTCGGGGCGAAAGTTCCCTGAGCCGAGGTAGATAAGCCCACGTGCGGAGCAGACCCACCCCGAGATGGGGAGGAAATGCCCTGTCGTGGGGCGGCCTATCCCAACCAGGGGGCTACACCACTCCACAGTGGGGCAGATTCGCCCCTCCTAGAGTCGTACCTCATTCCATCCTACCCCTAACCCACTGCCAATCTAAAATTCTAGTTCCTACCCATTTTTCCTCTCTAACTCGACAACAAAACCCATGTTTTACATTTTATGTAAACATTCAAAAACGTACTACAAATACTTAAAATACACAAGAGGGTTTTTTTTACTTACCTAGCGAGGCACTGCCGAATGGGTGTTGAATCTACACACCTCATCCGCTCAGTGAATGATATCAGAGTCATAATCTTGCGACATTGTTGCTCTTTGTCTTCTTCATTTTCTCTCCTCTCCCTCAACTGCTACATTGAAAGTGAGCTAAGATAATTTCTAAACTTTGGTTTCTTTTCCACCCAAGACACTATCTTTTTACCCTCTATCTCTTATTTTGCTAGCTCCTCCTGCATCGTCGGACTGCCTTGAGTGGTGATTACGCCCCATCCGAGTTGACTCGCCCCATGCTAGGATGGATGCACCAGAGCCTGCTCTATTTTCTATGCTCTATCCAATGGTGCCTTCTATTTCTTCTTGTGGAGAAGTCATATGGTGTCCCATTTTCCTTCCCCAACTACCCTCTCGAGGGGGCATACCCTACCATCGTTCCTCCTCTCCTTTGGCGCAGTCATTGGGGAACCTCCTTCCAATTCCCTCTGTTTGGGTAGCTCATTCAACCTCTTTCATGTTGGGGCATTGAGTCCTATCACTTCCTTCATCACCTACATTTTATTTTTCTTTGAAACATTGTTACTCTAACAATATTTTGAAGAGGGGTAAAATGTAGACATCTAAATTTAATCGCCCCCATATGATCAAATTCACCTCTTTATTCATCCATTCCATCAATATTAATTTATTTAATTGATATTACAGTTTCTTCCTAAAGTCCTTAAAGTATGTAATTTAACAATTAAATGCTTTACCTTGCATCCTTTTCCTCTCTAAATTAAATAAATACATCCATTTATTTAATTTAGTCATTTAACCTTTTTGAATAAAATCAATTTTAAATTTTTCATTTTTCTCTCTCTCCTTGTCACATCCTCCATAATCTCTTTCTAATCTAGATTAATTTAATTAATTCATAATTAGAATGTTCATACTCTTAATCAAGGATTAATGTCGCATCCTCCTACATTTGCCACTTGCTTCTAATCTTTCATTAACTTATCTTAATTATATATTTGCACAACCTTAATCAAAGTCATTAGCTACATTTAGTATTCATTTTTAGTCAACCCTTCCATTTTCCTTTCTTAGCATTGACCCTCTTTCCCATGTGAATTTTAATTCACATTTATTTATCCTAGGTCCCTCTCTTCCCCATGTGAACTTTTAATTCACATTTTATCCTTCCAAGTCTTACCTTATCCCCATGCAACTTCTAGAACATTTGACTTGTCACCTCACTCACATGTGACAAATTTCCACCGTTTTGGAAACCCTCTCTTATCCACTAGATTCTCCCAAAAATGTGAATTTTTAATTCACATTTATTTCTCCAACCACTTTCTCATTTCCCATGGAGAGTTTTGAGGAATTCCAAAATTCCTCAAATGTCACTTTCATCCTCACTTAGGAACAAGAAGTTCCTTTTTGAGGAAATCTTCTCACCCCTCAAGGTACTTGTCCTTCCTCCACATCATGTATCTCCCTTCCACCTCACCTCCACATCATCTTATCCTAGGCCATCTCACATTCCACATGTCAAGATGTGAGGGCTTGTGAGTCCTCAACTCACCATAGCCCTACATCTTGACCTTGGTGGCTCAATCTCAACCATTGAATTCTCTAGAGAACTCAAATTTCTCTATAAATACCCCCTCTTCTAAGGAATTTTCAAAACTTAGTCATTTTAGCATCCTTATGCTATCATTTTGAGCACTCAATTCATAGGTATTTTCACTCATTTAGCCAAGCCATTTTTTTCATTTGCATTTGCATCCCATCATATTTTCAATATTGCATTTCTTCATATCTATAGCCATTCAAGGAGCATACAAGTTTACATTCACAAGGGCCAACCAAGGGATTCATCAACATGGAGAAGGTATAAGCACTTGCACAATTTCATTTGTTTCTCTTTGTGTTAACAATTTCTTAGGCTAATCTTGAGGTGTCCTTTTGTGTTTTTCTCACATTGCATTATAGTTGTTTTTGCATATTTAGGATAGATAAACATTTAGGATCACATGTTGAATTCATCCTCCCTTAAATAATTGAAGTGTCTTGAGGAGATGTGCTCCTCCACCAAGCATTGTCTTGGACATACCGTTGCCTTCTCGGATACATCTCTTTACCTTTTTGGTGATTGCATCCCTAAACTTTAGTTACCTCTTTCGATAGTCTTGGTCTTAATATTTATTTATGTTTACTTTTATGTTGGCTATTGATTACTATATATCTTATATTTGTTTTATTTCATTTCATATTATAAAGGTTAACTGATATATGCACTATATGTAGTAATGTACCAATATATATTTAATATTATTATTTATTTATATATATATAGATATTATTGAACATATATATATATATATATATATATATATATATTTAAATGTAATATGTAATATACAATATATAATATACATATTCAAATATCAAATATAAGATATATATTTTATATAATAAATGTAATATATATTTATTTATGTATATAATCAAAGATAATAATAATAATATCATATTTATTAATAATAAACTCATTTATCAAGTAAGGACGTATGAGCTTTTGATCAAGTATTATTATTAATTGTATATCAACATTTATAATTCATAATATCATGAATTGCAAAAATTAGGGGACATGACAACACCAACCACTCTGCTACCCTCATCCCCCAATCACGACACTCGGAGGTGCGGATTATGGTGTACATGAAGTGCTCCAAGAGTGTTGCATTGTGCACGTGATTATTATAGGAATCAAGAGAGGAATATGATTCCTATATCTAGGCGAAAAGGCCATTCAACAAGGGTCCTATCTCTGGATATTACATTGTGTTGTATCCAAGGAAGGAACACTTAGATTTTTCTTTTGTAATTCATTTCTAATTGCAATAAATTTCAATCAGAGTTTTTTTAGTGGGATGCGATGTTGATTGTACTGACCTGTGAGTCATGTACGATAATAGAATACATTTTCTATGTGAGATTTATTCGACTACATTTATTTCCTCTATTGCAATTATGAAATATTTTGTTTCTGCTTACATTAGATTTTGTCATTAGTTAGGCATGGTTTATGAGTTGCCTGACTGATGATCTTTAGGATTTATTTTGCATTAATCACATATTTATGGGTTAATGTCAGTTGCATTATCACTTTTTGGTTAAAAGCTACTTATCTTTCATTGAAATTGCACGAGGGAATTGTACCTCTCAATTTAGAGGAAAGCCACAAATGTGATTGTGGTCTTTCCAGAGTTGTTAGCGAAATTGTACTAGTGCCTATTACGAAGGAAAGTCATTTATTATCAACACATCTATCAAGGAGACAATTCATTCACTAACATAAGAGAAATTGAAAAAGAGAGTTTTTGGTATTTTCATATTTATTTGTATTTCAAATTTTATAAAACAAAGGATCTCCATATATGATTTTATTTCAAAATTTCAAGGAGGTAGCAATTTGAAAATAGGTTAAAAGCCATTTTTTTTTTATCAATAGGGTTTGGTAATCATGGGATCAAAGTAAAGGCAAAGAAAAAAATGTAGAAAGTTAATTTGTCACCTGAAGAAATTGAAGCAACAAGAGAGATGGAGGCAAAAAGACAAAGAGATAGAAGAACAAGGATTCATGAAATGAAAAATATTGAAGCATCTAGTTCCATGAATCTTGAAGAGAAGACCATGAAGGATGGGATGAATGTAGATGATGCAAATGTGGAAATGGTGAATATGGAAGAAAATGCAATTATAAAGACAAACCCAACTACATGTCTTCAAATTCAACTTTGAATGATATGGAAATAGTGACTATGCAAACAACTTTGGGTATGTCTTCAAATCCATCTTTCAATGTAATAGAAAATACAACTATTAACCAAATTGACCTGAGGGGTGACTAACCAGCCTTTAAGCTTTAGATCAGTTGCTCCCTCATCAGTCTTTAGGACAACAACATCCCTTTCATGGATAGATTTTTCAATCTTGAATAGTTTTATGTAGCTTTGCAACCTCTTTTTTCCCGCCTTTGAGATTGTCTTCATGATTAGAGAATGCACATACATTTATTTTAACAAGTTCTTTACAAAAATTTTGTACATTTTTAGATAAGAATTTCATGTCTCCACCCAACTGATTCTCTTTTTATGCACTTAGATCTGATTTTGTTTTTTTCTTAATCTATTTCCAATTGTATTTGTTCCATGGAATTCTTAATTTCAAGAATGCTTGACTTCATTTTTTCAACTCCACTTTTAACATCATATCTCACATTCTTTTCTTGCACAAATTCATATGCAATACAAAACCTTTTGATTTTATCCACTTTTGCATTGCCATTTTCCCATTGCATATACTGCACATGCTCCTTCCTCAATTTCTCAAGAGCAAGAAGAATCTCTTGAGTGAAAACAATATCTATCTCATTCACTTTGATCAATACATTATCTATCTCATTCACTTTGGTCTGCTTCTTTTCAAGTGTTTTTAGAGTAGATTCCTTTTTCATTAAATACTTTCTAGTACCTGCTACTCAAGTTTTGCATTTTAATTTGTCCATTTTTCATATTGCACATGCACCTTCATCAACTTCTCAACAACAAGGAGAATCTCTTCAATCAATAAATTATATATCTCACTAACTCTAGTCTTCTTTTTCTCAAGTGTTTTTAGAGAAGATTTTTCTTTTCATTGCATACTTTCGTACCTACTGTGTGAGTTCTGCATTGCCATTTTCCCATTGTGCATACTACACACGCACCTTCCTCAACTCCTCAACAATAGGGAGAATCTCTTCAATAAATACATTATATATCTTACTCACTCTGGTTTGCTTCTTTTCAAGTGTTTTTACAATTGTTTCCTTTTTCATTTCATGCATTCTAGTACGTTGCCTCCAATTTTGTATTGTCATTTTTCCATTGCACATATTGTACACGCTCCTTCCTCAACTTGTCAAGAGTTGAAAGAATCTCTTCAATCAATACATTATCTATCTCATTCAATATGGTTTACAATGAAAGTGACATTCACAATTTATTACAAGTGTTGCTTACAATTAAAATTGTAATTTAATTTCTTCATATGTTTGATAAATAAATGCATTAAAAAAATGGAGGTTGCATAACACGATGGATGTTCAGTTATTTCCTTCTACTTGTTGAAAGTTAAAGGGTGGACAACTCAAGGAGGACTTGTCAGTGGGAGACACATTAAACAAATCAAATTGAGGCGAGGGGTGACTAACCAATTGGATTATTACATGTTTAATGGTTTTAAAATAGTATGGGGGCTTGCAGATTTCACAACACCTAGTATTTTTAAACCTAAAATTTCATACTAGCATAGGCTAAATTTTAGAGTAGACACTTCATAATGGACATGTTGCTTGCTATAGCAAATAGTTGGCAGTAAGATATGATTTGTATTAAAATTCGAGGATGGAAAGAGAAAGTACGGTTTCTAAGTTGCACATGTTTTGTTAATTATTATAATGTATTTGAAATTTCACTTGCTTTTTTCATCCATAATTTGTGACAAAATATGCAAAGAACAAGGAAATGAACTTATATTTACTGCAATGATGAAACAAATGGTTGCCATTTAATTTTATGTACAACATATTGTTATATTTCTTATTTATTTTGTTTGTGTAATCAAGCTATGAGTACTCATGCATCATCCCCATTCGAAGAATGCTTCAACCTACGCAAGGAAAGTAAATTTGTCAAATTTTTGTACTAGTGAGAGGGTGAAGATGGAAGAAAAACATGACTATAGACTTCAAAATTGTGAATGTTACTTGGTTCACATGAACCCATATCTCATGAGAATGAATAGTCCACTTAACACTCATTGCATCTAGGTGATGCTCATAGTGGTGAAGCATCAAGACTTCCTAGGAGGTCACCCATTTCAATGCTACTCCAATTCAAGCATGTTTAACCATGGAATTTCCCCCAATATCAAGCTCACTTAGCTTGCTACCCTATTTTCCTTCAACAAGTTTTGTTCCTTATGAACCCTTAATTATAGAGCCCCTTTAACTCATCAATTAATAAATAGGTGGTATTTTTCACAATGTGTCAAGTTATGATATTAATATCAAGATTCAACTACATAGTTTTTGAGTCAAACTCATTAACCCATATTTTATGAGTAGTGGTTCGCATGAACCCATCTCTCATGAGAATGAATTGTCCACTTAGGACTTATTGCATCTAGGTGGTTCTCACAAGGTTGACGAATTAGGACTTATTGAGAGGTCAACCATTCGTGTACTACTTTAACTCAAGCATGCTTAACCATAAAGTTTTCCCCAAGGTCGAACTCACTTAGCTTGCTAATTGATGGTTAAGTACACTTGAGTTAGAGTAACTTATTGGGATGAGTGACCTCCTAGAAAGTCCTAATGATTCACCCTTATGAGCATCATCTAGATGCAATGAGTGCTAAGTGGACCGTTCATTCTCACGAGAGACAATTTTGTGTGAACCACTACTCATAAAAAATAGGTCAATGATTTTGACTAAAAACTATGGGATTCAATCCTTATATTAATATCATAGCTTAACACACTATGAAAAATACCTCC
Organism: Sequoia sempervirens; assembly: GCA_007258455.2. Classification (NCBI taxonomy): domain Eukaryota; kingdom Viridiplantae; phylum Streptophyta; class Pinopsida; order Cupressales; family Cupressaceae; genus Sequoia; species Sequoia sempervirens. The sequence goes on from VDFB02058960.1 coordinate 54,094, forward strand.
TACTTATCAATTGATGAGCTAAAGGGGATTTATAAGGAATGGTTCATAAGACAACACTTTGCATGCTAAAGGTTTTCAAATGGGGTTTCAATCTAAGTGGGCTTGTACTTTGGGGAAAATCCATGGTTAAGCATGTTTGAGTTGGAGTAGTACTAGGATGGGTGACTTCTAGGGAAGTCCTAACGCTTCACCCCTATGAGTATCACCTAGATGCAATGAGTTCTAAGTGAACCATTCATTCTCATAAGAGATGATTTTGTGTGAACCAACACTCATGAAATATGGATCAATGAGTTTGACTCAAAAATCATGCATTTGAATTTTAATATTAATATCATAACTTGAAACACTGTAGAAAATACCTCCTACTTATCAAATCTATCAATTATAATCTTTATTCCAATATTTATTCTAATAAATAATTGATAGACTTTTCTAAACATTCCTTCATTCTATTTTTTAAATTTGTTTAAATATGCATATTTATATTTTGTGTATATGTGTATGAGTAAAAATTTAGAGTTATGCCATACTTTAGATTAATTAAATAGTTTTTTCAAAATAGTTTTGTTGGCAAAAAGTTTGAACAAATAAAAAAAAATTACTTATGTGGTACGTGTTACTTCAACTTTGGTCATCACCCTTAAAGATCTCTGCCCCTACTCTATTTTTTGCTAAGTCTAAGTCCTATCAATTTTCAGTGAGTTTTTCCAACCTTGGTGGGCATCATTCAAGTTATCTTAACTCTTTCTTATATCGCTTTCCTTTTAAACTTATTGATTATCTTATGTCAGTGGTAGGTTATTGAGTTTGTATAACTTTTTGAAATGTTGGAATGCTTTCTGAAGTCTTGGGTCTTAGGGTTCTTGTTTGGACGGTCAGTACCTAAGTTTCTATAACTCCCCTAAAATTTTGTTAGTGAAGGAAGGATGACAAATTTACTAGTGCAGGAAGGATTTATGATAAGTTTAGAAACCATAAGTAGTTCCCACCAGGGTTTTGTGAACCCCTTATTCCACCAAATCAAAGAGCTCAATTCTCGAATGGGCAAAGGCGGTAATAGTGCAAGTTTCTCTAACTTCGATGGTTACCCGAGAACTTTTCAGAACTATCAAAATGAGCACTAACAATGCAAAATTAATAGTTTACAAATACAAAGTCCTCATGTGTAGTGAAATCAGTGCAAAGCAAATACCTTACCAAATATAAAATGTAATTGAAGCTCATGCAAATACTCAAAAAGAAAAGAAAACCCAAGTATCAAAAAGCTTATATTATATTATAAGGTGTAATTGGTGTTTACAAATTTTCAATATGCGTATTTACAAAATTGGGGTTTCTAGAACAACATAGTCAAGTACATAAGACAAACATTAGCACACATATTCCCTCCACCACCTCCTAGAGATGCTCGATTTGGGTTGGTGAGAGAAAATTTTCATGAGATTGCAAAATTTGAGCAAATAGTACCATATCCTTTTGCACCCACCCTGCGTGAAGGAGGGTTATTGCTTCTTCAGCATCCTCAAGTTGGGTTGTAGTTGCAATGCAGATGGTGTCTCCCACGAGTCTAGACTTGGGAAAGTGATTGAGACCTCTGATGGTGATGATCACTCTATGTAGATACTCAGGCCTAACCAGACACTTTGTTGTCCTCATTCCCCAATCCCATTGTCCAAAAGTACGAACCACATTGTAAATGAAACACTCCAAGAGTTCATGGTTATGCACATGAACTTGGTTTAGAAATCTCCCCCCTAGGATACTATACAACACTTTTTCCTCTACTTCACTTTCAATGGAAAAGACCTCCCTCAGCTAATCCGACAACAGCCTGAAGAAAGGGCTACACTCAACTTCTTCAATTACAATGAAGTAATTCATCAAAGTACCATCGCTCTACACACTCGCCATTTTCAAGTTGTAATTTGAGTTGGCTAAAAATGACTATTTCAAGTGAATTTATAGAAATAAAGCGAGGCAAATCTAAGTTGGATCTCATTGGGACTTGGCAACTAAAAGGATTGTGAGGTGGTGTGAGATTAATGCTGATGTGACAAGAATTTATTTAAATTTCCAAGTTGTATCTACGTCTTGATAGCCTACACATGCAAGCATGTGTTAGCTATTGAACGGAAAGAATCACTAAGAGGGGGGGTGAATCAGTGATTCAAAAATAGTCACAAATTAAAAAAATTCAAGAAGGCCAATAACAAGACTTTGTTTTTGAACAAACTATATGCAGTAATAACATGAAACAATGATAACAATGCAGGATTCACAAAATAAATGTTTGCTTTAGATATCAAAGTTTGTCATTGAGACACACATACTTTATGACAACATATTTGTTACTCAAACATTTGAACAAGTACTTTTGATTGCAGAAAAAATATTTTAAGCAACTAATAGATATGATAAGAATTATGCAATCGATCAAGTAATGACAATAATGCAGACCAATTTGAACACTCACAAAACACATTGTATTACACCAAATTTTTCCTAAGTGGAAAAACCCTCTTGGGGTATAAAAAACCACTCGAATAATTCCTCTTATTATTTAGAGCACCAACTCAATCAGGAGCACCAACTCCAACATTACAAGAGCACCAATTCAATCAAGACCACTAACTCCAACATTACAAGAGCACCAACTCTTTACAGTTTAGAAGCATCAACTCCTTTCATCAATTCTGAATAACATCAATGATTCAGAGGGTTTCTCTGTTTCAATAAAACCTCTTACAAAAATTGACTGGTATACACAATACCTTAAGAATTCAAAAGAAAATTAGAATCCTTAAAATATCAAGTATAGTAGTATAATGATTTGCCTCTCAAATATTTTCAATATTTCAAATACATATAATCAGATTGGCTTAATAGCAGTCTCTATTTTTCATCTCTCCCATTCAGGTTCGAAGACCTTTGAATATATATATATATATATATGCACAGAAACAATGTCAAATTGTTTTCCAACTATCTTTCTCATAACTAATTCTCAAATCAACGAATTCCATTAGGGTTTCCAAACAACCCTAGAAGCCATACATCAAATGCCATTAGGGTTTCAAAACAACCCCTTAGAAAAGATTAAAACTTCCAAACCTTGATTATGAAAATTGATAACTAATCCCTTGCTCTTAAACACAAATTCTAGAACCCTTTAACAAAACTCTTATACCTCTTAATCATTTTTCACATTTGAGCCCGATAACAACCTCTTATTTCTTGAAACAAACCAAAGAATAAAGGCCTAGTTAACGAATGCAAAGAATCAGAAATATGTTACCCAACTTTGAGTTCTTTCAAATTGTCGAGCTACCCAACATTCTTTCTTCCATGTCAGCTCCAAGCGGATAGGGTTTCTCTTAGCCCTATTCAATCTTCTTAGTTAAGCTTTACAATGCTCTTTTGTCAAACAAAACAATCATTTGGAATCCGATAAAAAAATAATGAATGAATTTTGAAGTCCAAGATACCATTATACTATCGCTGCCAAGTCAACCCACAATCGAGACTTGAAATGATGATGTGTCTATTACACATCATTTCCATGCTATTTAAAACATGTTTCTCATGCCAAAACATATTCCACACGGTCGATGCCATACATGTGACTGAATAAAACAACGACAACCATTTATATGGTTAGATATGTATACAAACTGATAGTCATAAAATGACTCAAACTTTAAACCAAGGCCGGCTAAAATATATGTGGCATAAGCAAACCAATAGTTAAGTTAAATGACATAATCTTTTTAAACCGAAAAATTGGCAATGAAATAAACCTTTAGGCTGATGATCTTTTATAAAGGCTTAAATCAACAAATAAGGCCGACAGTCATATGTATGTATGACTTTAAACTTTAACCAAGGCCGATAGTCATTCTTTAATGACTCAAAACCTTATCAAAGGCTGACAACTTTAAAAACTTAAACATTTCATTACATCCGGTGGTGATCACATTCTTGTAAAAAAATATTATATCAAATGAATGATGCTTATCACAATGCCTTCATAGGTTTGTAAATAATGTTGAACAATATGTGGGGGCAAATGAATTAAAGATGACTCATGTGTAGTCATAAAATTTTAAAGAATGAAGCATGCATCTTTCTCATAGATTGATCACTGTACACCACAAATCTGAAATCAATAACACCTAAACTGAAACATGAGAATTCAAACTAAACTGAGATCATCACCAATACAACTAAACAAACCACTGAAGATATTATTAGGTGTAAACCAAGATGCCAACCAACAAATGAAGCGAATGCCAATGCATAACAAGTTTTGACATCAAGGACAAAATTCCACAGAAGAAGCCAACATTAGCATGGATCTGTCATTTAATGCAACACCTAGGAACTACACCAATTGTGAATCCAATTGCCATGGGGCAAGTTTCTGATCAAGAAATGTTTGGGTGAGTTTCAAAGAATTTATTAATGGAAAATATAATCATGATTACCCTTGACCATTAATGTGATTGGTTTCTAGAGTGGATGATTAGTTGGTGAGAAACCACCACTATACTTGGTAACCATTTTGATAACCGCCAAGATTGGAGAAACTGTTTCCCTATATACGAGATAGCAACAACTCTAAAAGGGTCTAAATTTTCTCAAGTGCATTGTGTTGTAACAGAGGAAAAGGAACAACCTCTATTTCTATTTTCCTTCAATTCATTCTTGTTTGCATCTTGAATATATTATTGACTATACCAATCTGTGTGTTATGTGCGTAATTTGAGCACATTTTTTATGTGAGGCATCCTCTGCTACATTGTATTCATTTATTGCAACTGTGACAGATTTACATTTCCTTTCCTAATGATTATCAATTTTTTTAGTCTTTGTGCTAAATGGTTCGTGGTCTCATTTTAATTCACTCACATTAACTTCATTTTTATGCGTTAGTGTTTGTTTCCTTTCCTGCTTTCTAGTTAAAAGTATACCCATAATTAATTGAATCGCACGAGGGAGTTGTACCTCTAAAATTCAGAGGAAAGTCACAAATGTAATTGTGACATTTTTAGAGCTATTAATGGTTTGGCCCCAGTGCACCACAGGCAATAGAGTTGATATTTGAGTTATAATTAAAAACCTAGTAATTTCTATTCGCTAACAAATTTTTGGTGACTCCATTGGGGAAATGAAATATAATTTAAATGAGTTGCTACTAGGCCATGCAACAAAATCATACTCCCACATGAAAATGTTTTCCTGTACTTCAACCTCGTTTAGATTGGATGCAGACAAAGCAAGAAGGCATCATTTCACAATTAAATACACTTGCTTGGAGGTATAGGAGTGTCATTAATTATATGCGAGCTACTTTTGTCTTGGAAGAAGAAGAAGAACAGGCCCAGTGACCATCCATACCCATGGTTGAGCATCCCCTTAGGCTGGTGTTTGAATACTATGATAATCCACCTTGTCATCCCAATCAACATCCTAATCAGTGTCAGGACCCTCCTCTAGCTCAACCACCACCTAGGAATTGACCTAGGGATTTCACCTCCTTTTAATCGGTTTTGTAGTTGGCGACTTTGAATGATCAATGGCTTCAAAACCCTAGGTTAATTGTATTGGACCACTAGCCCTGTCTCAATGTAATGACTTGCCATATTGATCAAGAAAACACTTTCCAAAAT
>VDFB02058961.1:0-23691 GCA_007258455.2 Sequoia sempervirens
GATGGAATTGTCTGTCCATTGAAACAGACAAAATATTGCACACCCAAATTATAGATGGGTATTTATATTCACACATCAAGGATTGAATGACCAGATTTTTGGTCTGTATTTGTTTCATTTTGTGATTAAAGTCGGGGCATTAATTTCATTGACGTTTGAAGTAGCTCTCAAAGCTTTCTGCAGTCAAGCCCATCGCTTTCAGATTGAAGTCTCTGCACATGAATGACTTAAAGGTTGAGGGAAACTATTCATACAGACTCATAAATTAAAATCTTTTGAGTTGAATTGCAAGTGGCTGACAAAAATGCAAACTTATCTATCATTTGACTTCATGATAAATACGGCCAACCCCCTCAGCTATTTTATTTGACTATCTTATATAATTTTTAGTAAATAATAAAAGAAGGCCAACTTCATTTTGGGTACAATATGCCCCTCTTTCTATTCCTACCTTGCTCTGTATTGCTCCCATTTCTCCATCATCTGTATTGTGACAATTTTATGGCTGTCAATTGTCTGTCCATTGAAACAGACAAAATATTGCACACCCAAATTATAGATGGGTATTTATAATCACACATCAAGGATTGAATGACAAGATTTTTGGTCTGTATTTGTTTCATTTTGTGATTAAAGTCAGGGCATTAATTTCATTGACGTTTGAAGTAGCTCTCAAAGCTTTCTGCAGTCAAGCCCATCACTTTCAGATTGAAGTCTATGCACGTGAATGACTTAAAGGTTGAGGGAAACTATTCATACAGACTCATAAATTAAAATATTTTGAGTTGAATTGCAAGTGGTTGACAAAAATGCAAACTTATCTATCATTTGACTTCATGATAAATACGGCCAACCCCCTCAGCTATTTTGTTTGACTATCTTATATAATTTTTTAATAAATAATAAAAGAAGAATGAGTAATTCTATTGCTTATATTAATTTTATAGTTGAATAATCTCTTTACTATAAAATCCATTCAAATGAGTCTTATTTTCTAATTAAATACCTTACATCTTAACATATAATCAATTTATAGTCTTGAAAAATATAAATACTTAAAATATATAATAATTATAATTAGCTAGTATATATTTAAAATATTTTAATAAGAATAAGATTTTAATGATGCAATTAGATAGTATACAATTAAAAAATGTCAAAAAAAAATAATAATAACGATAGGATGTCAAAAATACAATACAATAGAAGATAGCTGCAAAATGTTTTAGAAATTATCGTGAGTTCTTTTTGTGAATAAGATTGGAAGAGTAATAAGGTGTGATCATTATTGTGAACTTTGAGAGAATACAACCACTTACAATCAAAGAGATTATTTTGGATAAGCTTGCCTAATGTGATTATGGAGTATGATCTAAAGAAAAAATCAAATTTGAAAGACATGGAAGAATAAATTTCTCGAATTAAATGATTGAGTATGGTCATGACAGAAGCTGTAACCATTAATCTATAAATTGACTATTGTGAGAGGCTATAATATTCAATTATTTAGAATAAAGTGTTGGATCTAATTATATGTTTCTTTGATCAAGTACAAATTTTCTATGTTCTTGAAAAACATGAGTACACAAAACCATTGATCCCTCATTTACCTTCTGATGTTAAGTTTCCACAATATTACATATTTTTTTAAAATAATAGTTAACTATTCTATGTCTCCCACACATAAAATAACCAACACAATATTACATACAACTTTACAAGTGGACCAAAATAAATATTTTATGTGACTAAACACATTACCTAGATGCAACTTATAAATATTTATATTTATTTTATATAATTTTAAAATATTTCATTCTTGTGCAAGGTGTAAAACACTCTTTTCCTAACATTCTCCTAGCTATTGTATACATTGCATAAAGGTCAATCAATGAAATACATCATCATAGCCATACATGGGACTGCATGAATTTCTAGCATGCTCTCATGATCCATCAAAATACCTGCAATAAATCCAAGGTGACCGTCATCTCATCCAAGAACTCCTCTCATCTATGCCACCTATGGAAGAAAAGGAACAAGCCAGGGTTAAGATATGTATCAATCCAAGGAACATGAGCATCAAATCCAAGTGATAAGAAAGGCTCCAAGTTGTTATCAAAGGTAAGAAACCTACATGGTTGGAAATATCATCAACAACATATGCTAATACATCCAACCATCCATAACTCCTAGGTATCAACAACATAAGTAAACTTATGCCCAAAAAATTATATACAACCCATAAATCACAATCATAGGCTCCCGATATAAAACCTGTAAATAAAGAATATACACATCCAGGAACTCCCATTGCATGGGTAATAACAAATACAAATAATAAATCATAGAATACCAAGTCTACCAATCAACACTCAAACAATCACATGGATAATAATCAAAACCATGTAGCACCTAAGACAATCACAATGATCCAAACATGCAACATAAATAGTTGCATACACTCTCACAACATGTCACCATAACTCTCCCAAATAATACAAACACATAAACCTCTAAGAAGTAGCTATAGAGCATAGAGAGAAAACCTATAAATCATCTCGCGTCTTTCTACCAACACCTCAAAGTGCTAAGATATGTTAGGTATGATCTCCTTTACAACCCCAAATAAAAGCCTCAATGAACTAATCAATCAATCTCATAGATCAAATGAACTATATGTATCATATAGAACCAACATGGATATAAGCCTCTCTTAACCAAGGAATATCAAACTCAAAATGTCCATTCCTAAATCTAAGAATAAGCTCAAAAACTATCTCCTATTATTTTCATAAATGACATCATAAAATAAATCATATGCACAATGAGATAACCATGCTAAACACCCCTAAAATGAACCCTCCAAACCTAAAAAACAAAAGTTAAGATCTATGTCCATGAGAAGATAAAGCATATAGATAAAGTTTTCTACAGTCAAGCCCATTGGTTTTGGATTGAAAAATTGAAGTCTCTACACATGAATGACTTAAAGGTTGAGGGTAACTATTCATTCATACTAAGCTCATGTATGATCATAAATTAAAATCTTTTGAGTTGAATTGGAAGTGGTTGACAAAAATGCAAGCAACTTTCTTCAATCAAAACTTATATGTCATTTGACTCCATGATGAATATTACCAACCTCTGCAATTATTTTATTTTACTATCTTATATAGTTTTTTAATAAATAATAAAAGAAGAATGAGTAATTCTATTCCTTATATTAAGTTTATAGTTGAATAATATCTTTACTATAAAATCCATTCAAATTAGTCTTATTTTCTAATTAATTACCTTACATCTTAACATATAATCAATTTATAGTCTTAAAAAATATAAATACTTAAAATATATAATAATTATAATTACCTAGTATACATTTAAAATATTTCAATAAGAATAAGATTTTAATGATGTAATTAGATAGTATACAATTAAAACATGTCAAAAAGAAAAATAATAATGATAGGATGTCAAGAATATAATAGAATATAAGAGAGTTGCAAAATGCTTTAGAAATTATTGTGAGTTCTTTTTGTGAATAGGATTGGAAGAGTAATAAGGTGTAATCAATTATTGTGAAATTTGAGAGAATACAACCACTTACAATCAAAGAGATGTTTTTGGATAAAATTACCTAATGTGATTATGGAGAATGATCTAAAGAAAAACCAAATTTGAAAGACTTGGAAGAATAAATTTCTCGTAAAAAATCATTGAGTATGGTCATGACAAAAGATGTAACCACTGTAGTTTAGAAAATTGTATCCCTCTACATTTTCACACTTGTTTGGGTCCTCCCTACTAAAATTGGGCTTCTTTATGCCTTATTTGGTCCTATTTTGCGTCCACAAGCCTTAATTAATGCATCTTTCTGGGGATAATCCTGACACATATCGAATGACCACTCATAATTTAATGATTTTGGTTTGTATGACCTAGATTTAGTGATCTGGGACTCATACGCCACTTTGGGAATATGGATCCTACTTGAGTTTCGAGGCCTAAATGTGAATTTGGCATAAAATTTAATATTTCTTGAAATTGGTGTCCCAAGCCTAGCCTACTAGGACTGACATTCCCCAATTGGTGTATGAGTCCTACTTAGCTTGGACCTAATTTTGAATTCAATTCTTTATAGGATTTTATTCTCCTAGATCTAATGTCAGCTTCTAATGTTGTAATTCTGAGAAATTTTGCATAAACAAGTATAAATACAAGGTTATTTCACATATTTTCTCCTAGCAAGTTTACAAGTCATCTAACAGTTCAAGTAATCAAGCATTCTAGAAATGAAAGAGTATTCAAGAGTGATTATCAAGCATTTTGGAGCATTATTCAAGAATCAAGCATCATATCAAAGTCATCATGCATCATGTTTTTTTTTAGCTAACATTTGTGATGTAGGTTCTTATGATTCAAGCAAACATTCAAGTCAAGAGTCAAGATCTAAATTCATTCTAGCCATTAAACACAAGATTGTAGCCTTTATTTCAAGGGTTTGGTGAGTTACAACATAGCATATTTTTTCATTCATCATTCCTTCATTCTATTTCTCTTCATTTAAAGGTTTGATTATGAAAACCGGGTTTGACCAATGTAAACCCCTATCCACTAACAATTTTTTTTTCCCTCTCTTTGATGAGTGATTTGTAGATATAGGTTGAAAATCCATTAAAGAGAAAGATTTGAGAAAATTTGTCAAGTTGTCAAAGTAGTCATCTACATTGCAAGATCACAGAAAGTCATCTACAAGTTGCAATTTAGTGTTTCAGACTTGGAGATTTGATAGGAGAGAAGCTACAAGAGAACATTAGAGGATATAAAAATTTTAGATCAACCCTAATAATGGGACTAAATCACCACTTGTGGCATATGAGTCCCAATATACATGATTTCAAGCATTTTCTGTAGATCTTGGTTTAGTAGTTCCAAATTTGAATTCCAGCTTGAAACCCTAAATTAGGACTAAATCATCCCTACTAATGTATGAGTCCTATTGTGCAGTAAGAGTAAGATTTTGGGAGTGAAAAACTTATTTTGAGCTTCTTTAGTTTTTTAGGTGCCCCTTTGTCCTTTCTCACTTCATTCTTCTTATTTTCAATTTCATATCTTGAGTTGCATAGTTAGGTTTACATATCATTAAATTTCTTTCTTCCCAAGCCCTTGCTTGGTGGCGAACCCCTTTTAGTCTTTAATCACACCCCTAGGACACCTTATTGTGGATCTCTTTCCCTCATTTCCATCCCTAGATTGAGATCTTTAAGGTTTCCTTAAATGGAATTTGAAGGAAGTTGATGGCTATATCTCCTTAAAACATAGAGTGACAATTTTTGATGTTTCATTTTGGTGAACCTGACCATTAGAAAGTCTTATTTTTTGATTTGGAGTGCATCATAGTCCTAGATATAGCTTAACTTTGCATTAGGTTTTGCATTAGTTAAATTGCATCTAGGGCTTCTAAATCTTTCATTAGTGAAAGTGCAAATAGGTTGCATTTTTGCATCTTGCATCGTTGAATTTCACTTAAAATATATAATTGCACATTGTCTAGACATCATTAAAACCAGAAAAATTAATATTCACTCAGAATTTTCTGAAATTAGTGCAAAAACCCTAATTTGGGGCTCATACGCCCCTCTTGGTGATTTAGTCCTAGTATAGGTGATTTTTCCTAATTTTTGGGTACCCTGTGTGGACTGCTTTGCAACATTTGAATCCTTGAAAAACCCTAATTGGGATTCATACACCCCTCTAGGTCATTTAGTCCCTTTTCATATCTAAAACTACATTTTATAGCATTAAAAACCCTATTTTGTGCTTCTGTTTTCTATTGTTAGATTTTTGTTTCATATTACTAATTTTTTGTTTCATTCATTTCATTGCATCTACCTTAATTGTATTTGAATCAAAGTATATATCATTTGTCTTATGTTCATTGTATCTTGCATTTCCTTGACTGTCTCTTGCATGAGCTTTATAGCTTGGTGTCCCATTGCTAATACTATAGTGAGACAAAGTTCAAGACTTATGTCATCCTATGATGGCATAATCATTGTGGATCTTGGGTTATCTAGCTCTTTCACTACTAGTTTTGACACTAGTTCACTAGGTATGGACCATACCCTTAACAACTCTTTTCCTTCAAGTAGTGTGACAAGTGTTCAAACAATGGTTGTTGTAGTTAGGGAAAATTATCTTAGGGAAAATGCATAAACAAATTATAATGAAACCCCAACAAGCACAATAGAGCACAAACTAGCATGAAATGAAAACAAGAAAGCAAAGAAAACCGATCTCCAAGCTAGATTTGATTTATCTCCATTTCTCTTCTCAACCTCGCATGAGAATGCAAGACTTCAAAGGATTGAAAGATTTTAGTTGTTGATGTTGATTTCTCATTTTCACAACAGAACAATAAGATAGAGATGATAGAGGAAAAATAGATAGATAGATGAGAAGATTGGAGGAGATTTTAGCAGAGTGTGGATGCTTGAAGAAGATTGATCCAAAGGGCCTATGTGAGGCTAGATTTATAGGAAAAGGCTGATTTGATTCGATGGATAAGATTAAAAGTCAATTGTGTGATGTGTATTGCTAGCATTAAATTTTTATTTTAGTGTCTATGACTCACATTAAGTGGGTTATGACATGAGGCTAAAATTAGGATGTGAGGGAATGAGTGGGATTCTTTTATTTATTTTAGAGGAAAAGATGCCTATGACACACAATGAATGGGGCTAAAAATAGGATGTGAGTGGGAATCTCATAATTTAAATAATAAATTTATTTAAATTATTTGTGCATTGGAAGATTTGTAGTCATGTGACACATGTTGCAATGTGGTAAAAGTGAAGGATTAATTCAAATGTTTAATTTGAATTATTTTGAGACATGTGAAGGGGAATTAATTAAATAAATGATATTTATTTAATTAATTGGCAAGGTGATTAAGTCGAATAAATGGAATAAGTGGGATAATGTAATGACCTAGGGTAAAATATTACAAAATGTCTTACAAGGTCATGTATCGACTAGTTAATGTTATGACATGACCAATTTTGGCACTTGTTGACATTTTTCCCCTCTTTGAGATGATGTTTGAGATGATGATATTTATTTCGAGTAACATCATTTCAAAGAAGCTAAGGTACAAATAGAGGAAAAAAAGATGATACCTCAGCCACTTGAAGAAGTGAGGAGTAAGATGAATGAAGGAAAGGGATGATAGAAGAATATGATGACACAAAATATATGAAGAAACATGATGATGATATAGGATATGATAATGATGATGATGTCCCCTTGAGAGGATAGGTAGGTTGGATAAACATAGGAATTCTCTTGAAATGAATGAATGAAATGATAAAGGAGGGATAATATGAATGATACAAGATAAGAAGTAGATGAAAAAGAAGAATGACACATTATGTTGCAATAAAGTGAGAAATCATATGTTTGATGTAGCACTAGACGTTATTCACCAAGGTATAAAGACCAAGGTGATGATGTGTCTTGTGCTCCAGCGTAATACAACCTTTTTTGGATAAAAGATGTGAATATTAGCTAGGAGTGATTCAAATTTGATGCAAATAAAATATATGAATATTAGCAATTGTGTTCTCAATTTTGTATTTAATTTTTTACATTTCATTTCAAATCGACGAAACCAAAACCTGAACTATCGACATAGCTTGAGAATGAAAATCCCAAGAATAATCTATGTGAAGCTTGTCTAATGTCATGTAATTTGTAACCATAACTTCATTTTTCACTTTTAATGACCAAATAATAAGGAAATATTGGCTTATCTTTAATGCTTTCTTGGTTTTGGAGAACTTCATACATGCTTACCTTTCTACCAATTAAAAAAAGAGGATTTTTAGCTTACGGATCTCAATCACTTTTCTAGGTTATAATAAACAAATTATACACAAAATTAACTAATATATCTTCTGCATACCCATTGCACATGAAGGTGAAATTTCTACTTAATATTGAGGTTATCTTTGAAATAATGTTAATATTTTTTTTACATAATGGAGCTAATTAATTTCTTGATTAAGAGGTTTTGTTTCAATCGTGTTTAGATCTATGTAAGTGGATGCATAATTGATTTCAAATAATCACTTCTCCATTAAAACCTTTGTTGCACAAACAACATTAATTGATAAATGGCCCACCTCATGTACTTGAAAAATGTATGGAAAAAAATAAACCAATATTTTAGTTAATTGAACTTCCACACCTATTTGGCATACCCATGATTTTACAAAAATTATGGTCATTATTATTGAAAAGGCTGATTTTTTCATAATAATGCTGAAACAAGATTTGTTTTGAAAATAAATCTACTTTCAAAATCATGGGAATGAAAGGATGATAAATGTATGATGCTTCTTGTACTATAGGCACTAATTGAGCTCAGTTGGGCATGCCTTCAAAATAGCTAAGTAGTTGTATTTAAAATTTTAAATATGTAGTAGAAACTTGTCAAGAATATGATTTTAAATAAATCTAAACCTGCAAGTATTAGGGACATTTCTTGTTTATTAGTGAATACCTCGTAGCAGCAAAAACTCGCAAGTGGTATCATGAACTCCCACCCATTGATGCTCATACTACAAAATGCACATCAAGGTTTAACAATATATCATTATCACCATTAGACAAATTCATGTATTTCTTGTAAATAAATATTGTAGAAAAATAGCTTTTTTACCAGATAGAAAGAGAATCAATTACAACTATTGAATCTTAAAAATTTCCTATTAAGATTACTAGTATTCTATAATACCAATTCTCTAAACATTTTACAAGATGAAATTATGTTAGAAATAGAACCATCGAGAACACTCGAATTCACTTAGACCCGCATACATTTTATATCTTATATAACATAATTCACAACTAATCATAGCATGACATTAGATGCAGTAGAAAGATTGAAAAAAGACCATTAGCCTGATAATGCATCTTTAGATAGACTTTTCCATGTCAGTGGGAAAATCCCAGAAGTGACATAAAGAATTAGGCCAATTAATGTTAGATATCAGGAAGGTATAACACAACTTTAAAGCTTAAGTGAAGAGAGCACAATATATAGGTGGCAAGAGATTTGTAAATATTTAAGGATTTACCGTTGTGAACAAAATTAGTAGGGGAGAACTCCAATACAAACAATAGCTTTATTAAAAGATGTTGGAACTTTCTATTTTTTGTATATTCCAGCCAAATGTTCATGAAGTACCGCTTGTATTTCGAATGAGTTGTGTGGACAAAGCACTCTTTGCAGGATGACATATGGATGTGTATATAAACTCCATCTATATTATAGAACATTTTGAAAATTCTCTTGAATGCTCTCTCGATCATCAACTTCACTTTAGGAATGCTTGCATGAAAACTTTAGGACACTTCATGAAAAAATGCTAGGTCAAACTAAGTGAAATGACCTCTTATTTATACATATCTTAATATTAATTCTCAAAATTCAAATATCACAAGCCAAAATTTGAATACACATTTGAAATAATTGAAAAACTACCAAAAACATATTTTAAATTAGGGTCCTAGGTCTAAGTGAGGACCCATTCGCCCTATGCCGAGTGGGTCCTAGGTCACTTACCTAGGACATGCATTCTTCAAGGATGAGTGTTATTTTATATCATTAATGAATGTCAAATTTTCTCCTTCAAAAATTATAATTAATTACGCTTGGATGTGAATTAAAGGGGCCAATTAAGGCATAATTAACCTCAATTAATTAATAAAGCCCTAGGTTAGTGTGAAAGTATAATGGTACACCTTACAACATAAAAAATAAGGTACAATTAAGTCTATTTTAATTAAAATGCCCTAAAATTAATGTGAATATGTAAAATACATATTACAGTTCACTATTAAATTAAGGCATCATTAAGGTCATTTTATTATTAATTATTTATTCCCAAATTAAGTGTGAAAAAGGGATACTTTTTCCTACACTACAAAAATGAAAAAAATTGAATCAAAACTATTCCTAAATTACCATTTCATTCAAGTTTTACACTAAAAAACTAACAAACCCTACCTCCTCAACCTCGTGGGCATTGTGGTGGAATTTCAAAAATGGTTTGGTCAACTCCATAATATGTGTGTGCTTTATCTTGCTTGTTATTTATTGTTGAAAAAGTGAGAGGACAAGTTCAAATGAGGTCAACCCTCTTGCAAATTTTCTTTTATGTTTTAAATAATGCAAGCATGTTATAAGATGCTCGTATTAGGTATTGGATTAACTGAAAAGTACCTATGGCCACTTTTTTGTCCCTCATATTTTTGCACAAACCTTGTATCCTTAGCTATATTTTGAGAAAATAATTATACAAATTATACTATGTTTGTTAGAAATTTATGACATTCTCCCTCATCAATGTGGTTTCTCATTTCCTCAAGCCTTGAAGCTCACTTGGGAAAGTGTTGAGAATCAAAGAGATAAAACTAACCATACTACACTTGAATGTTAATTGTAGTACCTCTCATGTTACTATACTTCTATGATACTCTTCTATGTATAGCTGATACTATTTATGCTTGATGCACTCTTGAGACTTCGATGGTAACTATTTTTACTATCTGACTTGTGTGTTCTATTTGGATGCTTATAATACTATTTCATTCTATTGATGATATAATGTTGCATGGTGTTTTCCTTTATTTGATTATGCGATATTGTGTGTGGTTACGTAAATGGTTTATTGCTGTCTTCAAGATATTTATGATGATGTGTTATTGTTGAGAATCAGTGAGAGGGATGGTGTTGCATCACTCATTCTTGAGCACCCTACTACACTGCAATTCTCTCTCACGGTGTGTATGGAATTGAATATATATGTTGTTTCAACACTTGGTTTTGTGTAGGTTTGTAGGTATTGGGCACCAACTCCACCCGCACTGTCGGGTCAGAGTGTGCCCAACATACCCAATTGATATGATGTGGTTTAGAGATTTGAAAAGAAAGTATCCATGTCCATGTCCATCATATCATCATCAGTTGACGATGTCATTTTTCAGTTCTCATTTTGTTTGGTATCGTCTTGTCTTACATCGTTCTTTTTAAGTGGCTATTTTAATGTGTTAATTGTTTGATTTAGATGTGTATCGTTATTGTTAATTAGTTAAATTAATACAATGATGGTTAGTATTATGATTGAAATTAAACATTAAATGTAATTATTAATGTGTGTTGTGAAGATTTAATTAAATATTAAATTAGTTTGAAAATTTAAAATTATGTTTGTAAAATTAAAAAGAATATTATTTGAATTGTCGATATTTAGTTTTATTATTTATAAATAAAATAATATTTTAATTTCAGCTATCTAAATTTATAATTAGTTAATTAAATAATATTGTTTAGTTACTTAATAATATTAAATATTTAATTGTTGCTAAGAAATTTATTCAAAAATATGATTTTTTTTTTTATTGAATTATGGGGAAGTAATGGTTGTTTTATGTTACGATAAAATGTCATATGGGGGTAGATTTAAGTTAATTTAATTTAATATAATAATTTTTTCGGTGGGAAAAGTGTCGGGTGTTGAATAAGAAATAGATGAATTTGACACCTATTCCTTGGTTTTATCATTAAATAATTCTTCCTTATTTTGTGTTGGAAATATGGTGAAAACACAAAAGGGGAATTTGGATAAAAAAAAGGAAAAGAAAAAGAAAATTTTGGAAAAAAAAGGAGAGGAGGAGAACAATGAATTTAAGCTTGATAATGGGAAGAGAGGGAGACGGGTGATTCTTCTTTCCTATCTACTCATACAATAGTAGCACCATTGACAACATAATTAAGGGCAAGCCGGTATCATATTATGTTTCTCCATTTCAAGAATTATACTTAAAATTATTTACTATGGTCATTTATTTTGTGATTTAAATCTTTTGATGCCATCGTGTATTACTATGTGTTAAATTTAAATTCATCATTTACCTGATGAATATTGTGCTTCTATTGTATTTTATTTTCTACATATATTTTGGACCAACCGAAAGGAAATTGTTTTGATTCTAAGTTTTTATTTACTATCAATCATATACGAAAAGGAAAAAAAAAAAAAAAACTATTCTTACATATGTGCTAAGGAAAATGAATTAATCATGTGCTAGATATAACAAATTTTTTTTACTTTGTTAGTCTTTGGCTGGTCAAAGAAGGATTCATAAACCATAAATTCATTTATGTTTGCTTAAAATCTTCAATTTATATATAAATAGTTTCAGCAACTAAGAATTAGTTATGGCTGAATAAATGGGAAGTATTTTGTGGGTTTTTAGAAAACTATAAATTTTCTTATGGCTGCTCATAGATAGGGTAAAATATTACAAGAAACTCAGTAGTTTCCAGCAAATTCATTTATGTTTGCTTAAAAATCTGCAATTTATATATAAATAGTTTCAGCAATTAAGAATTAATTATGGCTGATTAAATGGGAATTATTTTATGGGTTTCTAGAAAAGTATAAATTTTCTTATGGCTGCTTAGAGATAGGGTAAAATATTACAAGAAACTCAGTAGTTTGCAGAAAACTAAAATCTTTCTATGGCTGTATTCGATGCCTTAAAATTGACACTCTTCTGGGTAAAAACCTATGCTTGTGCCTAGTTGTTCTACATTAATTGTATTTAAACCCCTTAGGTTGTGTTTAGTGTGTGATTTTTAAAATAATAATAATAATATCTTCTTTTAAATTATTATGATGAGTATATATTATAATAAATTTTATTTGGGATATTTGTTTTGTTTTCATATTTTATATCTTATTTATTTAATTTTTAAGTGCCAAACCCTTTTAAAGAGATACATGGGGAAAATTTTAATAGTATAAATAAATAAAATAATTATTCATCAATAAATTATATTTAGGATAAAATAAATTTAATTTTAATCATATAAATGTGATTCGATTATATATATGCTTTATCTTGATTACTTTATATTTAGTTAATTTATTTATGTCAATCTATCACTGAAGATAAATAAATCAGTTAGCTTATATTGGGGAATGAATGTTACCTTATGATATCTTTTGTTAAATTGGAATTGTCAATCGTTGAATATTGCTAAAGAATAATATTAATATTAATATTTACATCGATAGTTTTAATTCTTGATTTTAAAGATAAATATATGTTTATTAGAGTTTAATAGGTGGTTACTTCTCACAAATTTATGGATTTAAAAAATATAACTTAAATTACCATATTTTATTATTTACAACTTTTCTGCACTAATATAGATAAAAATATTTTAGTTAAAATAGGGAAATGATCTAAGTAATTAAATAGATTAAATAGAATGTATGTGGTAAATAGATGGTAAAGAGTAGATTTAATTAATTCAAGAATCATATCGTCATGTAATGAAGGCATGCTCTTACCCAGTTAGGTTATTTGTCATTATAGATTTAGCAAGGGATTGGGGGTAAAAATGAGTGTCGTGAATATTGGGCAAGTATATTTAAATTAGTTTTAATTCCAAGTTATTTAAAGTTAAATTTATTTAAACTTTCCTTACAATTAGATTGTGATTTGCGTATAATTTTCTATGTTGGATTTAAATTAGATTTATTTAGGGTGGATTCATCAAATGTAAATGTATAAGTTAGGGATTTAAAGTTAAGAAAAATCCAATGGGTTACATATTCTAGGTTCTCATAGTGCTTATCCATTTAAAAGGAATTATGATGAAAATGCATTTAATTATAGTTGATTATCTAATTATGATTTACACTATCTTTAGTAAGATGGGATTATGTTCCCATTCGAGTGAATCAAATGGTTAATCCTTTCATGTTTTTATTAAGTTAGTTTATTTATCAAATTTAAAAGGAATGTTTAAACAAGTGGAGTGTGCAATATGCTTTGAAGTTCCGTTGCATGAAATGGTGTTAAATTTTGCTTTCTTGTGTTCTCCTGATTGTTTGAATACTACATTGATTTTTTTTTTGTTTGACGAGTTTTTAGGCCAAGCCTTGATGTGAGTTCTTTGGGAACCCTAGTATTTGCGTACCCTTCAATTGGGAGTATATGAAAGTTGGTGCTATAGGCTTCTTGAGGAATTGGGTAATAGATTTATGTTGGATTTCTTAGATTTGATTTTGAAATGTTTGATTTAATTATTATTTTTTGAACTCTTGTGGATGTTACCATATTTGGTAGTTTTCCTCTTGTTATGGTTGGTTTGCGAGATGGTCCATGCCTCGAATTTGAACTCATAATGGTAAAGTTTGGTGTTTTATGTTTGGTACACCCCTGATTGTTGTAAATTTTTGTATTAGGACTGTACGAAGATACTCTCATGTAGTATCCCTTGCTTTTCATTTTTTTCCTTTGGAAGTAGTTTCCTTGTAAGCGGTCAATGAGATTGTTGTATGTTATGTTTTGTTTGACCTTGTGAGTTGGTCTTGTGATCATTCTGCTTGTATATCTTGGTCATGGGTCCCTTCTTGTCATCTCCTAGCATGGGGAGTGGACCTTCGGGTCCACGTTGTTAGGTGGAACATTCTCCACACCCCATTGGGTTCCCAAGTTGTGTTCATGATGCAGAAGTAGATGCAGAGTTCCAAAGCTTCACGTCGTTGAAGACTTTTCCTCACCTTGTACCTTATTCTCCTTTAATGTAATTATTCTTGTACTTGATGCACTCTTCCCATTGTTATAAGGGAAGCATTACGTAATGTATTAATGTAATAATGATGTGTTGTATATGTGGAAATATGCTCCCCAAATGTATTTTGGAACTATAAATTGAATTTTAATAAAATGATGTAGATCATTTTCCTCTCTCTTATTTATGGATGATTGTATGTTATCTTTATGTAATACTGGTTTATATTCACTTTTGTAAAAGTTTATGTTTTGTAATGACCATTCTGTGTACCCCAAAGGACATAGATAACTTTGTAAATGCATAGTTTGTCTCCATGTAATGTATGTAGATATTCATCTTATGCAATGTTTCCCATTCAAAAAAAAATAGTGCAGTATTTTTTTGTCCTTTGGGGTTCGTACATCGGGGAATTACATTAATGGTTTAATCTCTTCGAGATCAACGATAACTTTTTAACAATTTCTAATTATCTAAATAAATGATAAAAAATGTTTTTTTATGATGTATTATGGTTTGGAGGTATGATATTTCTTCTCTTTGGGTTAAGGATGGGAATTTTCTAAGTAAAAATTTCCTCTCACTATGCCTCAAGGAATCTATAGAGATAAAGAATCTCCTTATATTAGTGGATTTCTTCACCTCTAGGGGCATCCCTCTTTTCTATTGTCCAATAAAAAATGGTGATCAAATTTTGGTCTAACAGCCAACATTGTCATCTGACATATTTTATTTTTTGAGAAATAGGAAATCATCATATCTTTCAACCAAACTTTTATTTAATGATAAACATTTATCTCTTCTAACATTTTAGGATATTAAAACTTAAAGAGCACAAATGAGATTACTAGTAGATCAATGGTTGGAAAAAATATATGAAAGAGACTAGATAATGGAGAACATAGATACAATATTCTTAAACACTATGAGGAAGATACATGGAGTTTTTAGTACATACACAAAAATAATAAATAATTAGTTGAATGCTAGATCAATGAGTTTCATGAATAATTTACACACTCGAATAAGAGTACCCTTAAACAACACAAAGTACTCAAATACACACATGAATTATTGCCTTCAATTTTTCCAAAAAATGGAGTTCATCACCTTAGAGACATTGAAAAAAACCTTTTGCAATACATCTAAAATTCAAACCAAGGTAAAACTTAAGCACATGTTTTCTTCACACAAGAACATGCCAACATATGATTCAACTCTAAAGCCCTCTATATAGAAGCATAAATCCCATACATAGAAACAAGAGTAGATATCAAAATTTAATTAGTTATACCAAATTTTAAAACACCTATACAATTCACACCAAGTGTGTACAAGGTTAAGAAGTAGCAACAATATATAGCATATTGTTGTGGAGCCAACCTAGACAAAACAAACAAAAGTATAAAGATGCAATTTTTGGCTAACTTACTTCTACATATTTATACGTGTGTCTATCAACCAGTTGATGACACATTGAGATGTTATTTCTAATTCATAAATTATAATAGTTCAACTATCCATGGTTATGTGCAGGATCATGATGGGCCAAAAAGTGGCGATATGATGGGTATGTGTATGTGGTTGACAACTTTTTTTTACCCAAAATTGATGAAATGAAAAGGGTTTTTAAAGGATATTCTCAGCTTTCCACCAATATAAAGTATTCCTTACTTTGAATTTAATAACTAATTATTATTCATTTTCTATTTGAATTACGACTAAAGTCCTGATTGATAGGCTGATTGAAATACATCTATAGCTTTCAAACGGTATCACATTTTTTGAATCTAAAACATGTGTCACATTATATGCTCCTCATACTATAGGATTAAAAAAAAGTTAAATTTCATGAATTTTTGATAAAGTTAAGGTGGTCAGCCATACGAGTTTTTATATTTTTTAAAAGTTGTAATAAAAAATTCATAATTAATTATTTACTTGGAAAAAAATTACAAAAAAATTGCATCACATCAGGACATGAGTCCTCTACTTATATCTAAAATATTATAAAAATAATTATCATTTTATTGTGGTTAGGTGGTCGGACTTTCACCTAATATTTTTTCCCTAAAATTTAAGTACTATTGCATTGAAATTTTAAATTTTCACCAAATAGATTATTTTTAAATAATCCTAGTAATTTAGAAACTACATTCAATTTTCTATAGATTCTATTCTTACATATTTTTGAAATAATATATATAACTTATTCAAATTTTTATGTCAAGTTTCCTAACTCTGATTTTTTTGAATTTTTCTCCACTTAAGGGCCAATTTTTTCCATGATGATCCTACACATACCCCCATTTCTCTTTTATTTCAAAATTTAATAGATATTAAATATATGGGATTTAGTAAAGTCAACTTTAGTCAAGTCTATGTAGTTTAAATCATGTTATTAGTTTAAAATTAAGTCATTTTAGTTCATTTAGTTTTTGAAAAAAAATATTAATTTAATATTTAAATTATTAAAATAATTTAAAAAGAATGAGTAATTCTATTCCTTATATTACGTTTATAGTTGAATAATCTCTTTAATATAAAATCCATTCAAATTAGTCTTATTTTCTAATTAAATACCTTACATCTTAACATATAATCAATTTATAGTCTTAAAAAATATAAACACTTAAAATATATAATAATTATACTTAGCTAGTATACAACTTTACAAGTGGACCAAAATAAATACTTTATGTGACTAAACACATCACCTAGATGCAACATGCAAATATTTATATTTATTTTATATAATTAAAATATTTCATTCTTGTGCAAGGTGTAAAACACTCTTTTCCTAACATTCTCCTAGCTATTGTATACATTGCATAAAGTTTGATCAATAAAATACATCATAATAGCCATACATGAGACCACATGAATTTCTAGCATACTCATCAAAATATCTGCATTAAAACCAAGGTGGTCATCATCTCAAGCAAGAAATCCTCTCATCCATGACACCTATGGAAGAAAAGGAATAATCCAAGGTAAAGATATGTACCAATCCAAGGAACACAAACATCAAATCCAAGTGATAAGAAAGGCTCCAAGTTGGTGTCAAAGGTAAGAAACCTACATGGTTGGAAATATCATCAACACCATACACTAATACATCCAACCATCCATAACTCCTAAGTATCAACAACATAAGTAAACTCATGCCAAAAAATTTATATACAACCCATAAATCACAATCATAGGCTCCTTATATAAAACCTTTCAATAAAGAACATACACATCTAGGAACTCCCATTGCATGGGTAATATCAAATCTAAAAAAAAGTCATAGAATACCAAGTCTGTACCAATCAACACTCAAACCATCATGTGGATACTAATGAAAATCGTGTAGCACCTAAGACAATCACAATGACCCACAAATGCAACATAAATAGTTGCATACACTCTCACAACATGTCACCATAACTCTCTGAAATCATATGAACACATGAACCTCCAAGAAGTAGCCATAGAGTAAAAAGAGAAAACCTATAAATCATCTTGCATCTTTCTAACAACACCTCAAAGTGATAAGATATTTTATGTATGATCTCCTTTACAACCCCAAATAAAATCCTCAACAACACCTAATCAATCAATCTCATAGATCAAATGAATTATATGTATCATATAGAACCAACATGGATGTAAGCCTCTCTTAACCAAGGAATGTCAAACTCAAAATGTCCATTCCTAATCCAAGAATAATCTCAAAAAACATCTCCTATTATCCTCATAAATGAAATCATAAAATAAATCATATGCACAAGGAGATAACCATGATAAACACCCCTCAAATGAACCCTCCAAACCTAACAACCTAAACTTAAGGTCTATGTCCATGAGAAGATAAAGAATACAAACAAATGTATCTAAAAATAGGATGGGAAATACCTAAATTAGAAGATCATATTTTAAGTGCACCAAGATCTGGGAATGAGAATGCTCCTCCAAGATACACTCACACAATGGCTCTCTTGCTAGAACAATCCCCTCTCACGTCAATGAAATCATGTCCAAATTTAGGTTTAGGATCCTTGGTCTTCCTCATAAAACCTCCAAAGAGTATCTTTCTCAACAAATGTCTCTAATCCAAAGATAAATCTAACCTCACTCAAGCCTCCAAGTATTCATGATGATCTACAAATTATCAATCCATGGTAAGATCCAAAGACAACACCAAACTATAATGAAGTTCGCAAGAACATGAAAAATGCACTAAATACAAAGAGAAATAACAAGACCACTGTCAAAGATCCAACCACAAAATTCATACCCATCAGTATATCATGATCTAACATCTCCTCCTAGGATATCACATGCTCTAATGTACATTTCTTGGTCTCAAAAGAAACTATAAAATTTCAAATACATAATCTATAATCAAGTGTAAAAAAAGAAATAATACCAAACATATGCTAAACCAAGGATAAACATCCATATCAAAGAAAGATAACCATCTCCTAACATAGGAACTCAAGATTTCAAAGCACTGGTACTACATAATAATCATGATCCAAGAGCTTGTACATGACAAACAAACATTGTAAAACAACATCCATCATTAGGTGATTAATACTCATCACTACCAAAGATACCACTAAACCATGATATAAGCTATCAATAGTATTGTGAAAACTATCTCCTAATAGAAAAATCATCATGGTACACACACAATAAACTATAATACCAGTAGAACCAAAGTATATCCAAGATCTCCCTGCCAAGGAAATAAACCACCATTTCCAATATATCATGCTAAATTGTATATCCAAGCTATCTAGATCATATTGTGATAATCATGCTACAAGTCCCAATAACTATATATCCATGCACATTAATCAATTTTCCTCTCTTCCTAATGCAACATACTAATGTACAAATTACCATAGACAAGGCCAAATAATAATTTTTTCGTCAACACTAAATCAATATCATACATGTAGGAATTCCACATCTAATTCATCCTACTACAATCAATGAGTTACACATGCATCAAATTTTCATAACTCGTAGTTCTGAAACAATGAAAAACACAAACTCAATCATCACATTAGTAACCTACAAACCTAGATATCAAATTAGGTAATCCTATAGGCCTCAAGACTCAAACACCAAATCAACCACATATTTGATTTTCCAAAAAATTCAAAAAATGAATAATCATATTCAATAAGCTAAACAATAATCCAAGATATAATAACAACCTCCTAACACTAAATCACACCACCACCAATCAACCGTGTACATGATCATGTCATGCTAATGCTCAAATATACTTCCATATATTCATGGAAACATAATAATAATAATTACTATACCTATACTCAAATATCACCGAAAAAGACTCCTAGTATCACATACATATCAACCAAGTCCTCAAACTAGAAGACTTGTGTACTTGTCACTATCGAAGTCTAAAGTTTGAAAAAATTGTAAAACTATATCAAGAAGTACCAAATTTGAAAACCTATTATAACATGATGTTGGTCTTATAACAACATGCACTCCCACAAGTGTGTTCCCAAAGAATCATTTGAATGCTCATGTAATCGCACCTCTAATATTGACTCACAATTGAGTTAGAAAATGGATTCCCAATTAGTTTCAACCATTAGAAAATTTCTCAAGCTCCATGTGCACATTTTCAATGCAAGAACTAGAGAATGTCGATGAGAATGAAATTTGGTTTTAGTTGATAGTCTTAGTTGTTAAAACAATAAATGAATGTATGAGTCTCTTAATTTAGTAGGAGAAAATGAAGAAATAACTAGAGGACCTCAAATCACAAAAGAGAAAAAAATATTAGGAGATTAAGATATTTTTATCTAGATTCAACCATGTAGTTTTTTAAGTCAAACTCATTGACCCATGTTTTTTGAGAAGTGGTTCAAAAGAAACCATCCCTTGTGATAATGGATGGTCCACTTAGTACTCATTACATCTAGCTGATACTCACAGAGGTGAAGCATTGGGCCTTCTTGGGAGGTCACCTATCCGAGTACTACTCCAACTCAAGCATGCTTAACCATGGAGTTTCATAGATCCATAGAAAAGTCAGGTTAAATTAGTCTATTTTCTAATAAAATATTCCTCAATCATGAAAAGTAATTTCAAGCCTTGAGGATGCTTCAAACCCAAAGCAATAGTTTGTGTCAAATTAGGTTTTGTAGGGTTGAACCATTAGTGGGTTTTTCAAGTTTTATGGGAATTAAAAATTCTATTATTGGGGGTAGGGCGCTAAAAATTGGAAAGATCCTATTGCACCATCCCAACCACTACATATAATTCATTAGTAGAATACAAGTATTGATTAGGGCAACACCGCCCAAAAAAACTCACATAAATCACAACAACAAATACCAAAAAAAAAGATGCAAAATAGAAAAATGACTCACTTTCAATTATTTTTAGAAAATGAAATTACAAATTCAAAGCTTACATTGTACAGCCTCATGGGCTTGATTCACTACAACAAAATCAACTCTGAAAAGAAAATCTACTATTCAAAGCCACAATTTGCACTATCGGGGCCACCTTCTACAATTCCCACTTAACCCTTTTTATTTTCCCCAATAACCACCCTAGAATGTTCTAAAAATTTCAACTTTCCCTTTTATTTTGGTACAAAATGTCCCACCATTTGATTTCTAGCCTAAGAAGAAATTTGAATGAAATTCACTTTTTAGAGGGGCAACTTTGCGGGGCCATAACTTTTTATCTAGGTGTTTGATTTGCTATTATTGCATATCATTGGAAAGCTTTCGATGTGCTCTACAACATGTGAACCAATTGTAGGTTATTGTGACCACTTTTGAGCTATTTTGGGTCCTCTAATGTTTTATATCTAAATTTGAAGCTGCATTGGAGAAATTTTTCGGGATGGAAACTTTAATTTCTCCCAAACCGTGCAGGGTATTGAAGTGATTATTTTGTGACTAGAAATATTTTTCAGCTCTACTCAGGGTAAATTTTCACATCCAAATAATCCTATTTAGGCTAACTTACTAAAAATAGTAGGTGCCTATTTTTTGCTATTTTTGACGCCTGATAGTCTTATACCCCTTAAGTGCCATCATGGGACTCAAAACAACTAAAGAAAATAAAGAAACCATTTTTTTGGGGTGATGCAAGACTTCCCTACATCACTAGATGCTCTTACATCAATAAGTGTAACCCCACATCTTTGACTCTTAAATATTATGTGAAGGAATGTTTCAATATTTTAGGGTTTCTTGACCTAGAGGTATATGTTGTGTTCTTTGACTCTTTTCAAGGTTTGATTATTTTTCTCAAGGAAAAAGAGGCATTAGGGCCTTGTAGGTTTTCAATGGTTGAAATTTAATTATAGAAGTTTAGTGAAATTTATCGAATACCCAAAGGTACCATGGTAGAATGTGTTATAGAAGCAATATCTACAAAATAGTAAGTACATGTTCAGGATATTTCATAAATTTCCTTCGACATATTTAATGTTGTGATTGTAAATTTTCTTAGAGAATGTGGCAAAATTTTGAAATAATTACAAACATTGTAATAATATTTCATTATATATATATATATATGCGCTTGTACATTTTGATGTTGGATAACTAAGTATGTTGTGTCTACAATATTTTCATTGATTCATTCTTTTTCTTGTATCAACTTTTCAATACTTTCCTTTCATTTATTTCTTCCTTGCCAACGTGACTTTTATACCCATAGATAGGCACCAATCTAGGGATATTCCAAGCCATGATCAAAATAAAAACATTAACCATTAATATAGGATTAATATTAGTCATTTGCATCATAACCTAGCATTAGAACTAAGAATTCATCTTTAGTAAAGTTCAAAAGGATTTATTTTATGTGGGTATGATTACAATTTATCTTCATCTTTATAGGGATTTTGAGATAGCTAGTTTTTCTTGATTTAGTACAATTATTTGGTGCCAAGTTAGCATGTTGGGGTTGGTTGTCATTGATTTTTAATAGTGCATTTTATTTTTAATTTATTACCTATTAAACTATACACTTGGAAATACCCTCCCAAGTCTGAGTTGAGTTTGAAGTGTAGGAGAGAAAATCCATTGTTGTAGAGTTGAACCTAAAACCTCCATTCATCGATTGATGAACAAATTTCACATACTTGATGACTACCTTGACCTAGTGAGTGAGATTTTTTTTAGGAAGTGGATAATTTTTTTTGGGATTGAACCATGTATCTTGTTGTCTCTTGATATTGGTTGAAATTTCTTCTTTACCCTAACATTATCTATGTCACCTTCCTCTTTCCATTTATTATTCTCTAGCTTTCATGTTGGTTCTATATTAGACCTCGAATAGAATTTCCACCATCCAATTAAAAGAGGAAAGCTTTCCTTATTAATAAATTTCTTCAAAATATCAACTAAGGACTTTATCTTCATGGCTACACCAAAGTACTACTTCAAGTTAAAATTAGTGAATCATGAGGGTCTTAAGAGTATGCATTGAAGTAACTCTTCCTGAGAAATAATTGAAAAATATTAGTGCATATTTTTTTGGTAACCTAAATCTGTAAAGCTAAGCTTATCCTAAGTTCTAGGAGTGTAAAACTCAAGGAGGAAGACTTCACACTTATATTAATGTAGGGGAAATTTGGATCAATTTGTTAAGATGGGTAAGAACTTATTTGACTTTTGGATCTACTAGACTAAGGGTCTAGATTCCCTAAAGTTTTTATATACAATTATATGTAATGACCATGTACCTTTCCATAAACCATACCTAGTGCATAATATACTCCTATTTAGGTTGTCACTTTGAATCTATATGCTAGTGTGGTAATACAAGGCATCACACCTTCTTTAATTAGATGAACTACCACAAAAAGTGTCTAAGGATGTGTTTCTAATAGTACCTAGTTATAGTATATAGTCTGGACATGGTAGTGGGTGCAAATAATTACATCACAATATAGAATAATGTTCAAATTCAATAGTTTTAAGTTTTAGTGTGATGGGATGTTGAGAAAATATAGATCTAGGCATTTATATCTA
>VDFB02058962.1:0-18792 GCA_007258455.2 Sequoia sempervirens
CTACATTTTATTTTCTTGGGACGGCAATCTTCTTCTTTGATGACACTGAGAATCATGGAGCAGATGGTGGTGTTGAGGTTTTTGGAAGTGACAAAGGTGTTAATGCTGCTGTGTTGCTAATGGTTGATTCTACTTGCCTCTTTTGTACTACTGTCCTTAGCCTCTTGATTTCTTTGCAGAACAGATTCAACCATGATAAATCTACACCTCCTTTATGAGTTCCATCAACTACTTATCAATGTATGTAGTCCATTCTCCCTCCTTTTGAGTTAACCTTACAAAATACTGCGTCAATTGTAGCAATTGTTATTTGCAGGATAAAGAATTGGGTGAAAGAAGTTGTCATTAGGCTAGAACATCTTGGAGAATTGTAGAGACATTGTAGCAATTCAACTTCTAAAATTAACAAGATGACTCTACTTGGTGAGATGGCACAAGAGAATAAAAGGTCTAAGATCTAGATCTACAAGAAGTAGACAAGAGATCATGTTTCCACCATAAGCACCATAAGGCTTCATCAGAATGCAAAACTAAGAAAAAATCCAGCTATGTGCAGAGGAACATACGAGGGAATCAACAATAGGTTTATTACTATCTTCTATGAAGTTTTATGATGGGGGATGGGGGGAATGTGTACCAAAACTTGGGAACAGTGGGGGTACAGTGATAAATAATATATAAGAAATTGCAATTTACCTTTTATGTAAAGTTAAACCGTAAACAAAAGTTGTTATAGCTTGTGCACCTTTGGTACTATGTTCAAGTCCCTCTGAAGATGGAAATGAGGTTCCCCTTAGAAAATCCCCCTCCTTGTAGCAATATTCATAGTTTCACCTGACTAGGTGGGTTTAAAGACTATTAAACTACAAAGAAAGACACATAAGCAAGCTAGCAAAAATTAAACATGAAAAAACTTGTAAATCCCTGCTTGTAGGTGACAGTGATTAATAAGCATAAAGAAGGTACAGGCTAGAATATATTTCATTGGTGCAAACAACAATTAGTAGAAGTTGATTTGTTGCCAAGGAAGTGCTCAAGACAAGTTAATTAATATTTGATCTATACAGCAATAGGTTAAGAAAGCGCTTACAAGCAAGAAAGAATTGTTAAGATTTAAATAAGGATTAATAAATAAATATTAATCCTTACTAAAGGGAACAATCCATATGGTTAGTAATCCAAATAAAGAAGTGATAAGAGTGGAGTTGTCATTGTTTTAAAAGAGCAGCAATTAATATTCATTTTAAGAGAGCTGTTTGCCTACGGAATGGGATTCTAATCTGACGTACTACTGGCAAACTTGTAATACGCAGAACATAGGATAAAACAGTACACGGAAAGATATCATAGTAAAATGCCAGAAACTTTATTCATTCTCAGGAAATAACATGTACAAGAGAGTATCACAATGCTTACAGTATAACCATCGGCAACAAAACTCATTCATTCTTATCTCCCGACTACACCCACCCGACTACATATAACGCTCGGCGGTGGTTAGATAACCAACCGACACGACGCTTCATAACAACATTAACATTAACATAATCGGAACATGCTTTCCCGAAAGTACATGACATTATTATTCTTTACTAATCTATAGTTTTATTAACCATTGGCAGACTACGACTACGGCCGACTACGACTATGGCCGACTACGACTACGGCCGACTACGACTATGGCCGACTACAAAGTAGAGATATACGACTAACAAGAGCATTCATTAAGTTTAGAAGGCAGCGCTTAATTAGAGTGAAGAGAAGATTTGGGAATTAGTTTTAACAAAAGGACATATCCTTTTAGAAGGATATCTCTCTTCTAAAAGATGCATCATTTCATTTGAAGATAAAGATATAAAATGAGAACGAAATGTAGTGTAGAATATATAGCAATGAGAAAGAAGTGAATAAGAGCAGATTTAAGCAGATCTAGAAAAAAGAATATAAAGAGTAAATCAGATCTATATTGAAATATATTAAGAGTGTTATTATTGCAAACGGAGAAATATATGATGCACAATTTAGGGGCTGATTTGTAAGTAAAAACTTTAAGGCAGAATTACAGAATTATAAAGGAAAGTATTGCATTATTTGAGAGAAAAATTGTGAAGGAAAGTTGTTGCGTCATCAGCAAGAAGACTTGTGAAAGAAAGCAATTAAATCATCTATAGACCAAATCGTGAAGGAAAGCACTTGTGTGATAACCGTTAGATCATCTACAAGCAGAGGTGTGAAAGAAAGTGCATCTATAATCAGATCTTTGTAAAGACAATATCATCCTTTGAAGAATTTGGAGGTTAGTGCCTATCAAAATAAGAGATTGGTGTCTCTTGCTGAGTTGGTGCTTAGTTGTGGGAATTGAAGTCTCTAGTGGGTTGGTGCTCACAGTTGCTACAAGTAGGGATTGGAGTCTCTAGTAAGTTGTGTTGAAATTGATGATTGAACTCCATAGCACCCATAAATCACTTGCAAGCAATTATCCTATCACAAAAGAAAGATCAAAGCAACTAATTTGCTATGCAACCAAGAGAGAAAAGATTGAATCCAGAAGAGCACTGATATGTGCAATGTATTAACCTAAATGGTTCTGAATTGAATTATTACAATGAATGTGCAAGCTTTATAAAAACATGCAAAAGCAAACCCTAGATAAGGATTTGACTAGATAGTGACAAGTGTTCTAATCTCATGCAATGAGACAACTAGTCCTATATTTAATTCAAACTAATAATAAAAAAGCACTCCTAACTTTAGCTTAAGTGAACTAAAATAATAGGGGACTTAATAATTAATTAATGAATAATTAATTATCAAGTAATTATCCTAATTAATCCCAACACCTCCCCTTAAGATCAACTTAGGGAGAAGCTATAAAACCCTGATGTAGAATGCAATGATGGATGCATGATGAGTCCCGGATACAAGTCCTGATGAGGTACCCACGTACAAATAAATTAATCTCTCATAACTAGAGAAAAGGAGAAAACCACATGGGAAAGCTCCTCTCCAAAAGAGAGAAAAAAAAATAATTACACTAGTGAAAGAAGGATAGGATTCAATGTGGCCCCCCAAGGATTGCTTTTGTCATATAAGTACAATAGATGTCCCCTCGATAGGAGAGAGAAAATGAGGATATGAATCCCCCCATAAAGAAAGAGCTCATGTGCCAATGATGAATGCCTGAAGACAAAATATGATCCACTTCCTACAAACAACATTTCTCCCCTTAGGAAGAAACAGATCGACTGGTGATTAGAGAAGCCAATCCAAAGAGATGGGTGAATCTGGAATCCAAATCCAAATGATGTGTGCCTCTGAAAACTGCTCACGTATCCATATGTCGAAAAAGCGATGATGTTGATCCAAAATCCTATGAAGACTAATGGAGAACAAGCTACAAAGGTGATGAAGATGGTGGGCCAACAGCGTTGATGTGGCTATCAACAAAGAGGAGATGAATGTCCTCAAAGTAATCCTCCAAATCTGCAATATGAAACTCTACAAACAAGGATGATATGTTTGCAAGATACGAATCCTAAGTAGCTATGTCTAGAAAATGAATCTCCTATTGCACTGAACCAATAGGGGCCAAAGAAGTGGCGATGTCAAACTGATCAAGAACAATAGGAGATGATGATGTAGTCTCGATCTGAAGAGTGGGAACATGAAGACAAGTCTCTGCACCATTGAAACATGCAAGACCTATGATATACTCAACCTCCTCTAAAGTATCGTTATCAAAGGGTATCAAATCTGCATCTACAAGAGGGATGAGACAATCTGCAACAAGATCCTTTAGGTATGGAGAGATATGAGGGTCTCAATGGATCTCCCAAAGTCGTGTTCAAAGTGTGTGGGGACATTCAATGTTCGATACAACACACATAGTGTCAAGATTGTTAGTGTTGTAGCAGCGGGAGATATTTTCTCCTAAACAAAATTATCTCAAGGCAGGCAGGTCGGCCTTTGTTCTACAAATAATATTTATATTTCCTAGAGCCGACCTAGAAGGAGGTCACTTGGTTTGGTATACAAAGAGGATGGAGTCCTCTCATTCAAGCATCAATAAATTCACTCTCCAATTTGCATCTTCAGCAGTTCACCTCCTAGAAACAGATTTGGTTCTAAGAAGTGTCATCTTTTGTATTTCGCTTCAAGGAGAAGTGTCTCCATTCATTGTATTAGACTCGGCCTTGTGTAGGGCCTAATTTGTAAGCAATGTTCTGCACTTATTATTCTGATATATAAGAGAATATTCTTTGTTGGGTTTTTCTCCCTCGAGTAGGAGGGTTTTCCCAGGGTAATCACTGTGTTCATTGTTCATTGTGTTATATTTGCTACTTGTTGACATTTTTGATCCTTAAACTAACATGGTATCATAGCAAGTTCAAGAAATCCGATCAGATTTGTCTAAGCAAGACAATCTTCTGAAAAGAAAAAAAAATGAGGGAAGATATTCTGATTACTTTGTTGAAGATTATTCCAGTCATCTTGGCATCACAAGGAATCGATTTATTACTGATTGGAATCAATAACAAAACAAGTCGATTATTGGAGAATATTATTGCTTGAGAAATCATGGCATTTTGGTGTTAAAGTCGCAGCCTTTGCACAATTTGCATTCATCAATTTGAGGATAGAAAATTATTAAAAAATCGTGGCTCTTCATTCACAACACATTCAACAACTTGGAGCCTTCGTTGGTGGTTATTCATGCAAGATAAAATAGTGGAAAATTGTCTTAGGGAGCACTAGCCTTTGAGCAGAAATCGTGGATTTATGTTGACTGATTTGAGCCTAGAATATCAGCGATTGGAGTCAAGGATAGATCGTGGTAACTTGCATTCAAGTGGCGCTGCATATAGGAGAAGACAAAATCATCATTGGAGACAAGTTCGCTGCCACTCTAGGCAAAGAGGTGTTGAACTCAAAGATTTAATTGCTGTTTTTCGTGATAAGGCAGAGGATAATGCGAACAAGGTGATAGAATTGGAGTCGTTATTGGAGAATGCTACACAAGAGAAATGTGATCTTGAAAAATAGTTGAAGTTGGCAAATACAAGGTTTATGGAGATTGAAACTGAAGC
The DNA here is from genome assembly GCA_007258455.2 of Sequoia sempervirens. NCBI lineage: Eukaryota > Viridiplantae > Streptophyta > Pinopsida > Cupressales > Cupressaceae > Sequoia > Sequoia sempervirens. The sequence goes on from VDFB02058962.1 coordinate 5,088, forward strand.
AAAACAGTTTTATGAGCAAGTATCTAAATTGAGTGTGAAGATGGAAGATTCACTGGAAAGCTATTGGAGGCTGAGAACAAAATTGAGGTCTTGCAACTTAACTACAAGGATGCACACGACAAATTGGAAACACTTGAAATAGATCTAAAGAGTGCTATTAAAGAGATAAGTATTTTATGTTTGTACCTTTGAATAATGATCATGGATTTAAATAATCATGTAGTTAATAATAATTCATGCAAACAACATTGGGAATAGTGAATCATGTATGCTTCTAGCATTGGTCTGTATAATTCTCTTCAGGGTAGTTTGATCTATGAACTATTATTAATCTCTCTAAAATGCACGATGGAGAGAGATTGCATAAAGAATTCAAAGGGAGGAAGAGCTTGAGGCATCAGGTGAGGAAGTCATGCCGACTAGAGAAATGAACAAACATGAAGACTTAGCTTGCAGCCATGAGACTGAGTTGGTGGCACATAACTTCATTGGAGACATCTCTCGAGGGCACAAGGTTGGGTCAGCCTTGGATGGAGAGTTTGCATCAACAAAGAAGATTGAGAAAGATGAAGACACTAAACAACGAAGAACCTATACAGATTGTCATTGCAATCAGCTACTTCGAAGAGGAGGAAATAACATTTAGAGGGAGTTAAATTCCAAGAATTCAAGACACGAGTTAAGATCATGTCCAAGAAGAGGACTAAGGTTCTGAGATCCATCAATGGAGGGGAGTTCACTTCCAGAGGATTTTTGTAATCTCTGTGTTGAGGCAGGGATCAAGAGGGAGTTCTATGACTCACTGAGAAGAAGTGAAGGTGCCAGCTAAGTGGATTGCAGTGTTGCAAGGCCAGGTGCTACAAGTACTTGGAAGACCTCTTCAGCTGCCGAGAACAGAATTGCAAGCTCTGCAAACCTATTTAGAATAGGGTGATCTGGGATGAGGTCGAGAAGGACAATCCTGAACTCTCACAAGTCAATAGTGTCAGAAGTGTGCATTGGAAATCGTTGCTCTAAGGCAAGCATTGCAGGCAATCTTGGATGAGGAGGTCAGGAGGTTGATGCAAGTACTTGGAGCTTCAGAGGGAGTCACATCATTATGAAGATTTGTTGTAATGTATATTTCTCTGAGATGGAGAAACACGAGGTGAAAGCCCTTGTAGTGTATATTTCTCTGAGACGGAGAAATATGAGGTGCAAGCCCTTATTCATCTCTGAGACTGAGATGAGACGTCATGTTGAGAGACTCCATGACGATATCACGTTGAGAGACTCCATGATGAACCCTTGTACATCTCTGAGATTGAGATGTGTTTCTTTCCACACATGGGAGTAGCCATTGTGGACATCATGTTGACAGACTCCATGACGACATCACGTTGAGAGACTCATGATGAACCCTTGTACATCTCTGAGGCCGAGATGTGTTCCTTTCCACACATGGGAGTAGCCATTGTGGACATCATGTTGAGAGACTCCATGACAACATCACATTGAGAGACTCGTGATGAACCCTTGTACATCTCACGAGGCGAGATGTGTTTCTTTCCACACATGGGAGTAGCCATTGTGGACATCATGTTAACAGACTCCATGCGACATCACGAGAGACTCCGTGATGAACCCTTGTACATCGAGACTGAGATGTGTTCCCCACATGGGAGTAGCCATTGTGGACATCATGTTGAGAGACTCCATGACAACATCACATTGAGAGACTCTGTGATGAACCCTTTTACATCTCGGGAGATGTTTCTTTCCACACATGGGAGTAGCCATTGTGGGCGTCATGTTGAGAGACTCCATGATGACATCGTTGAAAGACTCTGTGTGAACCCTTGTACATCTCCCGAGGCGGATGGATGTAGCCATTGTGGACATCATGTTGAGAGACTCCATGATGAACTCTTGTACATCTCTGAGACCGAGATGTGGTTTTCCACAAATGGGTGTAGCCATTGTGGGCGTCATGTTGAGAGACTCCATGACGAGGATATCTAGAAAATACCTCCCTAGCTAAGAGGGAGTGTTAGTGTTGTAGCGGCGGGAGATATTTTCTCCTAAACAAAATTATCTCAAGGCAAGCAGGTCGGCCTTTGTTCTACAAATAATATTTATATTTCCTAGAGCCGACCTAGAAAGGAGGTCGCTTGGTTTGGTATATAAAGAGGATGGAGTCCTCTCATTCAAGCATCAATTAATTCACTCTCCAATTCGCATCTTCAGCAGCAACAGCAATTCGCCTCCTAGCAGCAGATTTGATTCTAAGAAGTGTCATCTTTTGTATTTCGCTTCAAGGAAAAGTGTCTCCATTCATTGTATTAGACTCGGCCTTATGTAGGGCCTGATTTGTAAGCAATGTTCTGTACTTATTATTCTGATATATAAGAGAATATTCTTTGTTGGGTTTTTCTCCCTCGAGTAGGAGGGTTTTCCCAAGGTAATCACTGTGTTCATTGTTCATTGTGTTATATTTTCTGCTTGTTGAAATTTATGATCCTAAAACTAACAAAGATCAACACTAGAACATATAACCCCTACAATATGATCTTTGATGATGCCCCATGTTGATATACTCCTTGGTGTGTCTAGTGTAGGTATGAGGCCATACAGATAAGGAAAAATATCAAGCCACCTGAGATGTGTCAGGATGCCATTTCGCCAAGACTCATAGTTATCCTTGTCCATTTCACTAAGACTCATAGTTATCCTTGTCCAAGTTGATCATAGAAAGATGAATAGAAAAACCCATGATACTCACTCAAATGAAAAAATCAGAGACTAAAAACCTTGGTACTGATAAAACAAATCAAATGATGTCATCCTACGCAAACAGATCCTTTCTAGGTGCCAAGACATCCAAGCAATTAAGCAGAATGTGAAATCACAAAATACTAAATAAAATGTACCTGGGGCAAATTTTGGAAAAAGTGCATGAATAGATCTGAAGAGCTCCAAAATACCTTTCCAACATCGCTCGAATCGCGAAAAATCAGAGATACAGGAAAAAAGTTGTGAGCTCGGAAGTGCAAAATGAAGATTTGACTTTGACTGAGAATACTAGGAACCAACAAAAAAATCTGATAATGAGACCTGCACCATTGGAAAGTACTTGGAACTAGCTTTGCGCGGAAATCTTGTTTGCCCGATTTCGATTCCGTATGCAAAAGTTACGGCTGATTTACAAAAATAGGTCAAAAAAGGCAAAAAACCTTAGCTAATGGCTAGTGGGTGGTGAAAAAATTTTAAAAGTTTTTTTTGCTTTTTTTGCAAAAAAGAAAAAAAGCAAAATTGATGATGATGATTTTTTTTTGAATTTTTTTGGAAAAAAAAAATAAAAAACTAGAAGATTTTTCTCAAGATAGGATCTCTCAAAATCTGGACAAGAGGCTACAGATCTAGAGCTTTGATACCATGCTGAAGTTGATGATTGAACTCCACAGCACCAATAAATCACCTACAAGCAATTATCCTATCACAAAAGAAAGATCAAAGCAACTGATTTGCTATGCAACCAAAAGAGAAAAGATTGAATCCAGAAGAGCATTGATATGTGCAATGTATTAACTTGAATGGTTCTGAATTGAAGTATTACAATGAATGTGCAAGCTTTATAAAAGCTACCATCTAGATATATAGCTGCATACTTGATAGCCTCATCCTCCAGGATTGGGTTGAGCTGGAAATATGTGTCCAACTTTTGAACCCATGCCCTAGTTGTGGTCTTCCCGGAACCATCAAAGTATGGTATGAATAGCTTACCCACCTTCAGTTGTAACTCTTGATGGTGTTGTCTACCACCCCTATGTGGTCCATGTTTCATCCTAAGGTCCATGTAATCACAAAAGGATATCTCGGGCTGAAAATCCATCCCTGAATCTCTCCAATCCTAAAGCTCTTGTTGGGTGGGCTCTTCCTCTACACGAGGATTAACTCTTGGTGGAAAGTTAGGCATTAAAGGCTTGGAATTGGTTGTCATGGTTCGGCCTTGCTGATTTGTCCCTCTATCATTCATTGAACCTTCACCATTACCATTGTTCTTGTCATGCCCTCTGTTACCCTCATTGTGACCCCCATTGTTCCCACCATTGTTTCCAGCATTATTCCCCTAATTGTTATTATTGTTCCCAAGCAACTGTTGGTTCATTAAAGCCAACATCTGTACTAAACTTTGCTGCAACTCATGCTGCCCTCTAGCCAAATCATTCAACATTTTTCTAGTGCTAGGTTCCTGCGATTGCTTTTTATCACCCATTTCAATGCCTGCAAAAGGATCTAACGTTAGTTGGCTCTCAAGGCTTGTGTGGGATCTATTTCTTCTCAATTTATAATGATGGGTATATGGCTGCATTACTCATTCAGTCAACTATCATAACACTCTTTTCCCAAAAACCCTTTGAGGATGGCAGGATTCACTGCTCTGATACCACTGTACTGTCTAACCCCAAATTTTCCCAAAAGCCCTTTTAGGATGGTAGGAATCACTGCTCTAATACCACTGTAGTGTCTAGCCCCAAAAAAAATTTGTGTTTTTCTGAGTTTACTCTTGAAGTTTGATGTATAAATGTATGAGATGCAAGGGACAATTTCATAATTGCAGCAACACTAGTAACAATTTAACATAGCACTTCTTCAAATCAAATGCCAATAATAAGAGAAAATGCATTACAACTAAGTATTGAACTTCACACCAACAATTTAGATGTATTCTTATTGAAATAAACAACCTTTTTACATACTCAGTTATGCTGTTCATATACAGGTCTGCAATAACATCAGCTATAGCGACACAAAATCTCCAAATGTGGTCGGTTTGACACACTTCAGTGGACTACTGGGCAATAACAGAGAGCTGGACACTGTTGGAAATGTTTTTGTCATTGATGTCAAAGTAAAATGATGGAGTCATTGATGTCAAGATAAGCATAACTGAAGATAACATAAGCATAAGTGAATGAGAATAAACCAACTGAAGATAGTATTGAAGATCATCTTGTTCAGATCGAAGTTCATTCAGACTTAGTGACTTTCAAATTTGAAGATCTTTTGCACAATCGAGCTTATTCAGATTTTGTTCAGATTGGTTGAATCAGATCGACTTAGTTGATATATTATTGTGTCACTAACAAGTCTTTAACATATACTTTTTGTTAAAGAAAAGAAAACTAAGTATAATATTATTCTCACAAGCATAATACGCATATGTTAACATAAAGAGTGCAGCTGTATCTAAAAGACGTGTCTGGATTAAAAGATTCAAATAAGACAAAAAGACGTGTTTGGATTAAAAGATTCGAATAAGACAAAGGCATCTCTCAAGGGATGCGAATGAAGGTTCTCTTGAAAACTTGTTATGAACTAAGGCGCCTTTTAGAAAATCAATAAACAAAGCTGATTAATCATTTACCAAAGACATGTTCCTTCATCCTAATGTGATTCGACCTTCATCCAAAAGATATGCTCATTCGTTTGAAGAGATATGATCATTCATTCTAATGCCTGAAGGGATATGTTTTATTCGATCTGTTTATTGAAGAGGTATTCTTACAAACAGATTTAACAAACAAAGCAGAAGTAATCAAAGAAAAGTAAAAGTTATTAAGACAGAAATTCAGTTTAATGAAGAGGTATATTTAATAAGTGGTGTGATTAAAGAACAGATGTGATCCTTTGAAGAGTAACATCCTTTGATGTAAGTATGTCTCTTGAGAAGATATAACAAGAGAATGAAGATTTTCTGAGTGAAGTGTGGAATAAATGCTTTATCTTTAAATCACAATTGGGTGTAGAAAAGTGTGGAGTGTGGGAAATCCAAGTTATATCATTCGAACTCAAAAGAGTGGAAGAAAAGAATATATAATTTGTGTATGGAGAAATAAAAGTTAAATCATCTAAACAAAGCAAGTGTTGATGGCTGTGTGAGATAAGAACAGCAGTGTAAGTGTATGCATATCATTTAAGTTGCAGATTAAGAAGAGAAGGGTGTGACACAGCAAAGACATAATCTATAATCACCAAAGAATCAGATTTGAGAGCAAATCAAAGGAGAAATCTATGAGCAGAGTTGAAAGAAGAGTTTGTTAAAGTTATAATTGAATAGTCCATGCAGAGATAAAAGAGAATATCATGCTGATAAAGTAGAAAGTTTTATGACAGGAATTTGTAGCATCTTTTATATGCAGATTTGTGAAGAAAAGTAAGTTGATATTCAAAGAAGTTTGTGTGCAATTTGAAGGAGATCTAAGAACAGATTTGTGAAAGAAATACAATCAGAATAGTGAGAAGAAAACCATGTTCACCATCCGTTAAAGGGAAGATCCTCAAAGGAAGATTATACCAGATTTGTAAGAAGAGTATTTGAGCAGAATTGTCCATCATCGGTTGAGGAAGCAACATTGAAGGTGGAGGATTATTCTTGATATTTTTCTCTTTGCTAAGTTGGTGCTTGGCAAGTGGGGGTTGGAGCCTCCGGTAGGTTGGTGCCTACGAACATTAGGGGTTGGTGCTCTTTGTAGGTTGGTGCCTACTAAATCAGAATTAAGGGTTGGTGCTCTTTGTAGGTTGGTGCCTACTAAATCAGGATTAGGGGTTGATACTCCTTGTAGGTTGGTGCCTACTAAATCAGAATTAAGGGTTGGTGTTCTTTGTAGGTTGGTGCCTACTAAACTACATAGTTGGTGATTCAAGTAGGTTGGTACCTACATTCATTTTAAAGTTTATATAATTCATAAAGTACATTATTTGTACTATGGTTTTATCCTGTAAGGGTTTCCACGTAAAATCTTGGTGTCAACTTGTTCATATTGAGATATTCTTGCATAGTTGATTTGTGTTAGAGTTTGAAGTTGATAAAGGTCGTAAAGGGTAAAAGTTTGTTGATATACTGATTCACCCCTCCCCCCTCCTCCCCCGTGCCCCCCCTCAGTATATGTTTGTGCTCTTCAGATGACTCCAAATATGAGTAGAAAAAGCACCAAAACCTAGGCACCTGGCTGCTGCAACTTCCCACGCCCTGCTGGAAGTGGTACAGCCCCTATGGCAAGTTGGAAATGTAGTAAACTGCCCTCTAAACTGCTTAGTCTGCAATTAATGACTCTGTTTGTCCTCCTCCAACCTAGCAAATCATAGCAATGTGATTAAATGGTAGCATACAAGTCTACAAATACCTAGGAAAGGGGTACGACCTGCTCAAAAATAGCTCAACCATCAAAGGGAAGTGTTCACTGATCTGAAATTAATGCCACAACCTTGTTGTTCGCTCTTCAATCCAATACTTTGAATATTCAGACCTGTAAACCCTCCAAAAACTCCACAAATAAGCTCAGATGTGATTCCTGAATGGAAGTCACCACAAATCTCCCAGATTGGATCTTTCACCAACGTAGGAGATGTCGCCTACAATGAATTTCGTCTTGACAAAACCCTCCCGAAGAATAGCTCCTCCAACAATGGAAATATTCACATACCCAAAATCCACACAAAGAATGAGCTTCTCAAAAAATTGCTTTTCTATCCTTCCCAAAGCCCTGCGCCCCTTACTTGCTTTTCACCTTTTAAAATATTCAACTTTATTTTTAATTTATCCAATGTAGCGCCCAAACATATAAAAGGACCATAGTTTTTAAATTAAATATTTCACTTAATCCTTGGCGCCCACAATAGTCCTTTAATTAAAATAACGTTAAAAGTTAAAACTTTAATTTAACTTTATTTATTTATAACTTATTGTTCTTTAATTTAAATTCACCAGACTATATCCAATGCCACAATAACACTGAAAATAACATCCACCAACAACACTAAAAATGGTAAGATAGGCAACTGGCTCTATCAGTGCTCGAGGCTAACTTACTAAAAATAGTAAGGGAGAAATCACCGAAAACACTCCAAAAAAGGCATTACACAACACCCAATCACACCATGTTGGATAAACTATCACCGAAGTTCCCTAATCATAACCCTGTTAGCCTAAGGGAACTACTGAATAGGCTAACTCTATCACACTGTTGAATAGGTTAGGAAGGGGCCATTACAAAGGAAGTCATCATTTGAGGCTTCCAAACACCAACTAGGGATAAAGACATCATGAGGCTGCTTAAAACTCACCCAACTGAGTGTTTTCTATTTGTAGTTCTTCAAACATCCCAAATTCCTTAATTTTGTTCTTTGCTTTAATGCTATCATTTTCTATGGTAGAAATTTTGTCTTGATTTGATATAACTAAATCAGAAAAAATCCTTTAAAACAATGTGAGCAAGAGGAAAATGATAAGTCTGTACCTTTGGTTTCATCATTAGGACTTCTTTCCTCTAATATTGATGTCAAGCAAAGAGAAATATCTTCTCCACATAGAAAATCTTCATTTGAAGCATTGAGACGCCAATTTGGAATGAGGGCATCATCAGACTCCTCAAGTTCAGACTGCATACTTGTCAAAAGAATACTCAAGGATTCATTTTCGGAGTTTTTGACAAACTGATTTTCATCCCTTCTTTCAGGCATGCCAATGAGCAAATGTTATCCAGTAGCTTCAAAACTACACCTCTCATCTTCTTGATCATTCAAGCAAGTTTGATTTTCATTATCGTTGTCTTCACCACAATAATAATACATTTCAATGTTGCCTTCTCTTTCTGCCTCCATCAGTCTTGAAGCATCTTCACAATATTGGAGTGCTTGAGCACCTATGAATACAGATTCATCTCTTTCAATAAGGTGAGAATTAATCCCTTTCCTTTATCTTTTGTAATGTTTGAAACAAAGAGGGATGTTTACTCCACTAACAGTATTTCAATGTACTGCAGAAGTAAACTAGATTGCAGAATATCATTGAACATAGAAATCATTCACAAAACAGATGCATATGAAAGTATTTAGATCTTTATTCATGTATTTGTAGCATTACATCATCATATCAACACCAATCCCCAAATACACCCCACACAACAATATAAATAGTTAACCGGCGTCGGTTGAGAACACCAACCGTCGGCAACTGTTAAGTACTAACTAATCCCGAGGACTAAATCCTCGACAAAACATTATTTATTTATTTCATTTGCTAATTAACTACCTAGCTGATTACATCATCCCCCCCCTCAGAAAAAGTTGTCTTCCAGACGACGAATACAAAACTGGGAGACTAATACATAGAATTTCAGTGGGAGGAGGGTTGAGAGGACATCCCTAGCGGTTGGGGACCGATGAAGTGGCTAACAAAGTGGTCAGCTGCTGTAGTCGGTACACCTCCTCCGTATGCTATTGTAGGTGACGAGTGGCCTTCAATTCTTTCTCGCGAGTGGTCATCACTAGGTGCACTACCTCCTTCAAGTTTTTATTAACCTTCTCCTCTTGCACTCGTACAGCTTGTCTCCTAGCGTACGGACTTCTTCTGGCCCATACGAGGTTCCCTTCCAAGTTCCTTACACTATTTTCTTTTGGGCGTCTTACAACCTCTTCTCCTCTAGTGGTCCGTACATGGCTTTGCTTGGTGTGTCGTACGTGATTTCCTTCTTCTGAGTTCTTCCTTGTCCGTACGTCATACAAAGGTGCCTCCTGTGATGGGTGTACGGGCTTCTTCCCTTTGCTTCGTCCTTCCTTTCTTCGTGTGACTGACTTGGCTTTTGAAGTCTTGTCAGATCTCTCTCATTTCCCCTTTGCCTTCCTGAGCTTGACCGTACGGCATACTATATGCTTGATAAGAATATTGCCTCTTGATTTTTTGTATAACTCACCTTTGTCTCCCTTTGAATTTTCTTTTATTTTTCACCTTCTTCAATCTTTTAATTCTCTCTATTTTTCCCCATTTCACTCTTTTTATAATTTATAAATTTTTCTTTTTTTCTCTTCCCAAATTTTATTTCTCCCTCTTTCTCTCCTCTTTCTTCATTTTTTGCTTTTTCACATTTTTTCTTCCATTTTTCTTTATTTTTTGATTTCTCATACCTTCTCTCTCCTTAGTTTTTAATTTTTTTCCGACTTTTTCCATCTTCTCTCTCTTCTTTTTCATTACTCGTACTTCGCCACCTTCCCTAATCTTTAACTCGAACCCATAATGTCATTTACACGTATGTGGCGGCCGCTTATAACACTCTTCTTCACAACATGTCCCTATATATTGTACATCAAAACACTTATCAAGCAAGGGAGCGAGACCAATACCTTTAAAACTGCCATTGACATACCTCCCTCTGTAGCGCTGGTACCACATAACATTCTCGCCTTCTACCATTGGTGGCCCGGCTGGGTTGGGTATTACTTTCCAAAGTCCATCCTTCGTTGCTATCTTTCTTATCCTTGGCACTTTCCTTCTTTCTCTCCTCATTTGCTTAAGTACATCTTTTGTCTGTCCATCCATGTACGAAATGAACATGTCCTCTGTCATTATCACCGTCTTTAAATAGGGAGTTGTCTTCTCGAAGTAGGCCTCCCATTGTTCGTCGTCCCATTCATCCTCTTCTTCATCAGTACCCTCGGGTTGGCACATACTTCATTCGTTGGTTGCTTGTTCCTCCATTTCCTTTTGTGCCTCTTTTTCCAATTCTTTGGCCAGGTATCCTCACTTAATTCCTTCGTACGGGGCGACGTAACCCCAATGTCCACCCATTCGACGCCAGAGCACGGGTGTCTCGAACACTGCATTAGTCAGGTGCTTGTGCACCCGAGGCACGGCAATCCCTTCTACTCTCTTCTGTACCAACCTTTCTTCAATAATCTGGTCTACGCCTAACTCCATCCAAACTCCTGCTGTGTACCCGGGGCCTCCCAAGCTCCAATCTTGCTCTCTATGAGTCTCCTGCACAGGCCAATCTTCTTTGGTAGCATAGCCGAGCATATTGATGGCTATGGTGTCCACTTTTCTTTCTTGATACAACTTCAATTTTGATCCGTTGATTGCTTCGGCTAGTAGTGACCCATCCAAATTTTCAAGCTTTATAGAGCCATTGTCACATACCTCTCGAATCTTGAACGGTCCTAACCAACGAACTTTGAACTTCCCCGGCTTGATTTCATTATGACCGTTATACTTTAAAACTAATTGCCCTGGCCGGAAATTCTTTCGCCGTAAATGCTTATCGTGCTAGTATTTTTGTCTCTGTTGCATATTCTCCGTTGCCCATTGTGCCATTCTCTTGCGTTCGTCCAGTTTGTTAAATTGGTATAGTTGTTCCTTCGAACTTTCCGTATCACCAACTAGTTCTCCACAGCTATTCTTAGGCTGGGTACCATGTATTCCATCGGGACCACCACTTCCTGACCGTACATCAATTGAAAGGGCGTGTGCCCTGTTGTCGCCTTATATGTAGTACAGTACGCCCACAGGACAGCGGGTAGTCGCTCCTCCCAATCAGCTTCCTTGACGCCACATGACTTATGAATAATTGATACTAACACCTGTTGATGTGATTTTCATGACCGCACCAACACAAAATAAAGTTTCCCAACGGATACTCTATCCTCTCTTGAACAAAGTATTCAGCATGCTAAGATTGCGAGTTCATGCTTTCAACTCCAAGGTTCCGATAATGCAATAGAATATCCCCAGTTGGTTCGTTGTGATTTTGCTGGTATCACGAGGGGACTTACACAATTGTTCAACAACTAATAGCAGACAGCAGATTAAGGGTTTCACGTGGTTCGAATGATTTGGCAAGTGAGCATAAGTTTCCTAATTCTAACCAGAAATGAACTGAATTTAAAATGAGTGTAGGGGTAAGAAGGTTCTAATCTACTCTAAGGACGGGACGTGGGATCAATCTCAACAGACTTCGACCAGACTCTGATCCACCTCACGTTGGACAACTTACACAAAGCCGGTGCAATCTTCAAGGGAGTGACAAGAGGTTTTCAAATTATAACTCAACATGTAAGTACCATCAGAATGACGCATACCAACACCTGAATCACAATCGAAGTTAAGCTTGTAATGTTTTCCAGTTGACCACACAAGGCAAACTTGCCGTCAGCAAGCCGCTGGTGGTATGGATAAAAATGAAGTTGCCTCGATTAACACCACAAATCCACAGCTAACATCTACTTGCATGAAAATGAAAACTACTCTACTTTACGCTACTTCAAGATGCTACGTGAATTGGAAGGACGAAGAAGCCTCGACAACTACTCATAACAAAGAAGAAATCACCATCAATGAAAAATTCTTTTATTATGAAAGCATTCACGACTTCTTACAAAGTATTCAAAGGGAAGAATTCCCTTCCTTTTCAATCTAAACTATACTATCAAACTATTCTACTTTCTATTCTATCACTATTCTACTCACAACAAAGACGAAATTCACCATCAATGAAAAACTCTTTTATTGAGAGAGTGTTCACAACAATTTCTTACAAAGTTTTCAAAGGGAAAACTTTCCCTCTTCTTCAAACTATACTATCAATCTATACTAAGCTACTTCTAATTTGTCCCTCTACTCTCTACTGTCTAATTTCTACTTCTGTGTCTAATGAGATACAAATGAGGGGGACTCCCCCTTTTATAGATGGCCAAGTCCAACGGACGGCTCAGATTACAATCGGCTGGATGGCCCAGATTGTGCCACCTCAACCCTAAACAAGATTCACCCTAAAAACCGCCACAAAGAAGAGTGGGGCAATAAATGAGCAATTAATGGCCACCATCTTCTAGAAGATTCCTATTCTGAAACGCGTTCACACTGTTCTTGTTCTTGACTGCAGACTTGATCAAACAGCTTCAACTTCTGGCATGGCATGCACGTTCTCATTTTAAAATTCCAAGGCTGCAACCTCATTCTTTTGCTCAACAATGATTTTCTTCTTGATGTTGTTCTTTAACTTAAAAGTACTTGAGGACGACCTTCCTCTCTCCATCTCGATCTTTGAAAACATTTCTTCTTTGTCACTTGAGCTGGGCACATACTAAGTCTCAATACTTAGCCACTTTTTGCAACTTTTCTTCCTTCGAGGTTGAAATGTAGTCTTGGAGTACTTGCTTCATTGCTTCAAGTCATTGCGCTCCTGGCCTTGACGTTCATCCTACGAAACAAACAAAGAGGATATCGAAACCACTTTACAATGTAAATCCACTCTACTTACTAGGTCTCCATGCTCGAGTGATCTCTTCATCCGATAGGGCTCATCATTTTCCTCCAGCACAACTTTTGCCGTTAAATTCCTCTTGCCTTCGAATATTTTCAAACTTTTACTTAGGAAATTCATTATTTAAGTGCCCATCAAAAATCTCCATCTTGAAGGCTTCGGCGAATTGTGGAAGACTTTGAAATCCATTCCTTGTCGAAGATCTTCAATACCCAGAAGAAAATTTTCTTCAAAACTTGTCGGATTCATGGGTATACAACGAACGGGTTCATTTAATTTTCTTGAATTTTGAACCTTGGAAAAATAATTTTTAACAAATTTAATCCCGTTCTTCACATCTATGAACATTTCTTGTTGCTCTGATTTGGAAATTTTAATTCATCCTGCAATGTTGGCATCTTCTGACTTCATCCATTAACAATTTATCCGTGCTTCAGGAAATTTTTATCTCCTTCAAGTCTAGGCGTGATTTTCCCAAGGAAAAAACATCTTTGTGCCTTAGAAAAATTTAAAATTAATTAGCACATTTTGCACTTGCCTTAGAAAATTTATTCAACTTCATTTGTTTTGCTTGTGGTGAGGAAAATTTTTATCTATTCACTTAGAAAATTTTCTTTTTAAATGCCTTG